>SAUE01000367.1:86442-108249 GCA_009724625.1 Deladenus siricidicola | reverse complement strand
TACATACATACATACATACATACATACATACATACATACATACATACATACATACATACATACATACATATATAATACATTATGTACCGGTTTGTGAGAATAACATATATGTGCATAGTTTTCGAAAGTATGTATGTAGTGGATCGTTAGAGTGATAGTTGGCGAAATGATAGTTTGAGAGAGTAATAGATCGTTGGAGTGATAGTTAATGAAGTGATAGTTTGTTTGAGTGATAGTTTATCGGAGTGATAGTGTATGAGAATGATACATACATACATACATACATATGTACGTAGTGGTAGTAATAGATCGTTAAAGTGATAGTTAGTAAAATGATAGTTGAGAAAATGATAATTTTAGAAAATAATAGTTTGTGAGAAGTTCGTGGAATGATAGTTTGTGTGAGAATGATAATTTGTCTCGTGGGAATTCAAAATTGTCGACTTCTTTTTTCGAGTGGGAGAACAATTGGCAAATAGAAATTAAATAGAAATTGGCAAAAAGAGCGCAAAGTTTGGAGAAATTTGCGCTTTTAATTTAAATTTAAAAATTCGGCAAGAAAATAAAAAAATTCGGCAAAAAAATAAAAAAATTTGGCGAAAAAAAATAAAGAATTTGGCAAAAAATTAAAAATTTTGGCGAAGAAAGTGAAAATATCATTATCATATCACTCAAATAACATTAGATCAATTTCTTCTAACAAATGAGAATGAGAATGAGAATAATCAAAATGAGAAAAATCGAAAACGAATGATAAATCTTTGAGGTTTACCATATCAGTGCATATAATTACTGTATCAGTGCATATCGTGTCGAATATCGTAACGGTCACAAAAGAAATTTCTCAAAATTTACTGTAAAATTGGTAATTAAAAATTTTTTCAAAGAAATATGGTGGTTTAATTGATTCATAAAATAAATTAAATAAAGTGTAAAAAGATAGAAATTTGCACTTTTGCGCAAACTTAAAAATTTGCAATCGAAATTTTTTAAATAAAAAAAAATAAAAACAAGTTTTGCATAATAAACATTGGTAAAAAATAAATTTTATAATTAGTCATAGCAAATCGCGTTTCGGATTGCAAATCGCGTTCCAGATGCAAAATGCGATTCACACCGCAAAATGCAGTAACATCAAAATGCGTTTTCTAATGCAAAATTTGCATAAAAAATTGCGTTTTGGGTGAAAAATGCGTTTTGAATTGCAAATTTCGTTTCAGACTACAAAGTTCGTTTAGGAGTGCAAAGTTGGTTTTGGATTGCACAAATCGCGCTTTGTACTGCAAAATTTATTGCAAATTGCGTTTAATATGCAATATGCATTTCGGACTGCAAATTACAGTAATAACTAACTATGAAAATTTTTCAGGGAAAAGCATGCTCAACCATCTCATCAAGAGTCGCGCGTAAATAGTGAACTCAGCGCGCAAAAATTTCACAAAATACAATTAAAACACAACCGTATTTTTGATGTATTTTGTGTGGCGATCATACACTCACACCACACAAACACACACATACATATATACATACACATACATACATTTTTGTTGGCGATTTGAAGAAATCGAAATGATTGCGCGTGAAGGAAAAATCATGATGATGATAATAATGATATTTCGCGTTCATAATGATTGAGAATTTTTCATAATGAGAAATTGTGAGCAGCAGTCGCGCACCCAGGAGATAATGAGAATGAATGTTGAGAGTGAGAATGAGATGATCGTGAAAAGTTTTAAAAAAAAATAAGAAAAAATTATTTATTTTTTGCACTTTGTTTTGAAATTATACACTGCGACAATTCTTCACCGCAATACAATACATACATATGTATATATGTGCACACATGTATGTACATATGCATGCATAAGTATGTAGTTCGAAAGCACAACTTTCACAAAAAAAGAATAATGCATTGAGAAGAAAGAAAGAATGATATGTACTTTGAAAAGAATAATAATATGCGAAAATGAGTGATTTCCCTTTTTGAACCTATTCAAAAATCTCTTTGATCAATTCATTTCCACAAAAAATGGTTTGGCCAAATTGTCGTAACGAGAAATAAATAAAAACACAGCAAATTTTTGATGAAAACAACAAAGTTTTGGTAGAGAAGGTAACAAAAAGTAACTGATCGCGATGATAGGCGACCAGAGATTTTTTTATTTTGTAGAAAAAATGGATAACAATAGAGTTCATTGTGAACCAAGAACGAAGTTCAGCGTGAACCAAGTTCACTGAGAACCAAATTCAGCACGAACGAAGTTCAGCGTAAATCAAGTTCAAGAATCAAGTTCAGCATGACAAAATTCACCAAGAATCAAGTGCAGCATGAACTAAGTTCAGCATGAACCAGGTTTAGCGCAAACGAAGTTCACTAAGAACCAAGTTCGGCGTTCACCATAAACCAAGAGCAGTAGGGGGGAGGGGGCGTGGCTATGCCTATTATAAAAAAAAATTTCTTCTTGAACTCGCCCAAAGCAAAGGAAATGTGAAATTCAGCAAATTTTAATTATTTTATACGGCAAAAAAACGAAATTTCGTTTACGTGAATCACGAAATTTTAAGAAAATATTTTTGCTAATTTTTAAAATTATTAACGTTTGCGTGAGGGAGTGAGTCAAAAGTTTTTTGGTTTTTAATCATTCCTCACAAATTATTTTATTATTTCAATATTTTTCGATTTTCGGATTTTTGACTGACATTAGAAATTTTTTTTTACAAAATATCAAAAATATATATAAAAATGTTAAATAACTAAAGAATGAGAAATATTTTTATTTATTTACAAAAAATTTTCTTTGTTGATTAAGATATAATATAAAATATATTCAGCATAAAATAAAATTTCATTGAAAGCCTCGAGAGAAATTTTGTCGGGAAAATTCGCGATCAACGAATTCTCAAACACCAAAGATATAGCGAAAAATAAGAAAGAAAAAATGATTATTTTTCACATAAATTAACATTTTTTAAAGATAAAAACAGAAATAAATAAACAGAGAGAGTGAACAAGGAAAGCAGAGAAGAAAGAGGGCAGAGATAAAGACAAAAAGACAGTGCAGAGAAGAAGAGCGAGGACACAGAATAAAAGAGAGAGGACGGAAAAGAAGTGAGTGTGACAGATAAAAAGATAGAATGAAAAAAAAGAGAAAACAGAGAAGAAGAGAAACGGCACAGAACACAAGAGAGATTAGAGAAAAAGGGGATAGAGAGCGCTAAGAAGAAGAGAGAAGGCAGAGAAGAAAAGGAACGACAGAGAACTGCATAGACGAAAGACAAAGTGATAAAGTGAGTAATGATATAATTAAAGTGGGAAATGAGAAATGATAGTGATAAAGTAAGAAATGATAGTAATGAAATGAAAATAATTGTAATAAAGTGGGGAAATGTTAGTGATCAAGTAAGAAATAATAGTGATAAATAAGCAATGGTATTGATAAAATGAGAAATAATATATATTGCGATATCTTGCGCGGGAGATGCGTTCATTTGTCAATGCATTTGACGTTACGTGGATTGCTGAGAATGCGGAAATTTATCACTCACAACTTTTCGCGCAAAATATGCATAGCTGTGACAGATTGACAGATTTGTGATCGATTAGCCGGCAGCAGCTGAATGTTTTCAACGTTTGAGGAGAAAATATTTTCGACATTTTTCCGCGATGAGACGAAAACAATAAATTCACACAGAATAACATACATATATACATATGTACGCTAGAAATGAGCAAGCTTTTGTTGGTGTCAGACCAACCTAAATGCGTCTCTCAGAGAGCCTGAAACTGCGCAAAAAGTATTGAAACTGTATCTGGTATACACCATAAAAAATAAAAGATACATTCGCACCCAGAAAGCAAAGACAATTTTTTTTTCTAAATTATAAAATGCTAAAACTAATAAATTTTACGCAAAAAAGCCCTCTGCCGCAAAACACCATGGGCAAGGCGCGTAACTCCTGTGTGTGTGTGCCTGACGTTGACTCCCGTCAAACTGTTGGTCGTCAGTCTTCCCACTTTTATCAGAAGCAGGGGACGCGCGGAGGAGTCAGTAAAACCCACCGACTACACACCCTGGAGTGAACCCAAACACTTCGCACCGTGTTGGCCTCAATTGGTACCCGACTTTAACTTTACACATTTATGATGATACATAGCAGGAAGGATGTTACATAGGTCTTATACTATCACGCCTTACAAATCTTATACTTTCACGCCTTAGCCGCCAATAGCGAATAAGTGATCAACATTACTTATCAATCCCAGATAGGTTTCAGCGGACGCAGACGACGAGACGGTTGCGTAATATATCGCTTTTTTCCGTTTCCTCACACAATGGCAAGCGCTTTCTTAAAGAGAAAATGAAAAACTGCTACTCTCTTATCGGGCGTCGCATGGCAAACGGAGAATGGGTATGAGCTGGAATCGAACCAGCTGCGTCTCCTCCATCACCGGCTAACGGAACGGACGTGACAAAACCTTGTAGTGTCATACCGTAGCCATAGCGAATAAATTGCTTATATCTCATTCAGTACACATACACTACACCATAAATGGAGTAAACAACAACAAAAAAGTCGTTTTTACGTAATATACATATGTACATGGACATTTTGGGCATTCCGGACCTCTTGTATTCATTTGCAAATTCTAAAATTAATTTTTCATGGAAACACTGACAAAGTAATTTTTTAATTTATTTTTGCTTCTTTGTATATGAGCAAAAAAAGCGTAGGCGCAAAAAGAATTTGGTAAAAATTTGCCTCTCAAATTCCCCATACATTTTATCTAATAAATATTCGGCGAATTTTTCGATAACGACAAAAAATTCACAAAAATGTCACATTTTTTGTACAAAAAACTGCAAATTTTCGCTTTTCGATCCAACAAAAAATTATTACTTTTTTGTGCTTTTCGCACAAAAATGTAAAAATGTATGGTGTGTCATTTCCGCCTTCCGCCGAGCAATGAGCAAAGAACAGCAAAGAAAAATGAATAACTTTTTCATCGAAATTGGCAAAAATTGTATAAAGCAAACCAGAAGAGAGGGAACAATCAGTGTTTTGCCGTTTCGGTTCAAATAAAATTCGTTGAAATTCATTTGAACGAAACTTTTCAAATTCAAGTCATCAGTTCAAATCGATTTGCAAAACTTCCAGAAATTAAAAAAATTATTTTTTTGAATAATTTTTGCAGTGAACTGCACTGCAATGAGTACGCTGGTATGAGATTGAGCTTGAACTGGTCTTTTTTTTTCCATCTTTTTTAAATTAACTAAAAACACATAAAATATATTAAAAACGACCGAAATTTTGGAATTTTTAAATACCATTACCGTTACGGTACCGTAGCTATCACCGCTACCATATCACTTGAAAAAAGTTCAAATTAGAGCCAGTTTATCGCGCCTGTTAGCTAGTTATGGAAAACGCTGCTGATTTGATTCCAGAGGCCGAGCACATCATCGGCCATGACATCGAGCCCGAGCTCGAGCATAGGTGGGTGGTCTGGTGACTAAGCTTGAACTGGAGGCGGAATTTCGGCGTTCAGGGCACGAGCTCGGTCTACTCGACGTTGCTCAAGTTATTGCGTCGGTTAGCCGAGGATGGAAGAGACGCTGCGTTCGATAGCTCGCCACCATCATCATTGTGGCGTGCGATAAGTGATAGAGCATTGTCTCTCACAAATTTCGTGGCTCTATCCGCAGCCTGAGCCTTCGGCGAGCAGACAAGTCTCGTGAAAGAAGTGACAAAAAACTGAAACGTACAAAAATTGCAATGGTCCGCAAACGTTAATCTATATATTTTTTATAATTATATTTAATTATATTGTAGCCAAAGGCATTTGTTAGTGCCCCGATCTTATGATCATTTGGGTCTTAATGTAAAATTTTTAATTTAAATAAATAAAATAAAAAATGTTAATCCACAAATGTCAATGCGCCGATTTTCTTCGATAAATTGTGTCAAAATTACATTTTTTCACAATTACAGCAAACCAAAAGTTTCAAAAATTAATTTTTAATTTTCGAAGTTTTCTTATTTGCCTTCTCGAAAAAATATGCACTTGTGTCCTGTATCGTAGTTTGAAAGCACACATTTTGTATTTGTGTGTGTATGTGTGAAGATTGGATGAATTGGATTTTGCGTATTTTGAATCTGTTCACAAAATTTCGTCACAAATATGAAAAATAAAAATAAAACGTTTGAAACGTTCGTGACTGAAGGGAAAAAAAGACAGCAAAAAAGATAAAAAGATCGTGCTGATGCGTGAGAGTGCGAGGCGATCAGAAAAATGATTACCGATTTTTCTAAAAAAATTTCAAAACAATTAAATTTTTATAAATCGAAAGTATTCTTTTTACATATTCTTTTTTATATATTTTTTTCATTCTAAAACAAACAAAAAATCACTAATAATTCGATTAATTAAGCCGAAAAAGAAAAAAGATTACGCCAGTGTAAGAGAGTGCGAGACAATCAGGGAAAATATTGACTGATTTTTCTAAAATTTTTTTTATAATTGTCATACAGCAACAAATTTGATAAACGGAAAAAAATAAATTAAAAAATCTGCTGTATAATACATACACATAATTGTTCCAATTTATTTCATATAATTTTTAAAATTTATTTTCAACCTTTTCACATAATTTTTTTTCAAATTTGCATTTCATTTAACGTGTGAACTTCACTCTGAAGCTCTGCCAAGTCGATTACAAACATTTGTTTTCAGACATATTTTCGTTCAAAAAATTGTTCATTTGTCCTTCAAAAATTAGCGAAAAAACAAAAAGATTCTTTTAAAAATAAAAAAAAAATTTTACGCCAAACTACAATTTTAAATGTAAATAATTTTGCAGAGGTCAAATTTTCGTTTGGTTCTCACGATTGAATTGAATTAATTTTTTGTTGATTTAAAAAATTCCATTTCTCATCTTTTGTCCACTTTCGTACCAAGTATTCCACGTACCAAAGGATGTTCTCCGGGGCCTCCATTTCTCGGATTTCTAGCCACCGCCCGGGAGAGGGGCGTGAGGGTGGGGGGAAGCTGTACACAATTACGAAAATTTTGTAATGGGGAGGGAAGGCGAAAGGGTAGAGGAGAAGAAGAGAAGGATGGGAACACGTCGTCCCAAAATAAAATTTTTGTTCACTTTAAGGTTACAGTAAGAAAATAAATTGCACTAATTTAAATAAATAAATTCAGAATGCCAAGTCATAACACTTATTTTCAAATGTGAATTGACGAACCCTTTTGCGTTTCATTGCAGAATGGCAACAATTTCAACGAAAAATTCAAAAATTTGTTCGAATTCAGATATTTTTCAATATCGGAATAGTGTCAATCCGAAGCTGAGAACATTCTGCGTCTTCTGTTCAATTTTATTGATGTAAATTCGAGAGAAAAATTTTTTGGCCATCCTAACAATTACAACAGTTCCGTTTTGGCACGTAGGATTAATATAAAATTAGTTTTATTTTGAACGTTTCGGCCGTGACATTTTTTCTGTGGTAATATTTTAGCGGCAAATACACGGCGTTGAATGCAAAAAAAGTAAGAATTTTTCGAGATTTTGGAAATTTTCACAAAAAATTATATGAAATTTGTACAAAACGCCACGCCAAAATACCACCGCAATTTTGATTTAAGTTTCGAAATTCGTGGAAAATACAAGATGACTAAAGTGAACAAAAATTTTAATTTGGGACGCCGTGGGGAAGCTGGCCAGGGAGAGCGGAGGTAAGGAGGAAGAGAGAGGTAATGTGAGAGGGTAGAGGAGAGGAAGAGGAGAGTGGAGGAGATGAAAGCTCGGCGAAGAAATATCTATATATTTGGTGCTCACATTTTTCTATAAATCAGTTATAATTCTCTATCTTCGTGTCGTCGGGACGGTAGAGTTTGGGAAATTGTTTATTTATTTTTTTCATCCGAAAAAATAACAATTTTAAGAAGATTTCGAATATGGCAGATCGAATATTTGCCTTTGAATAACTCGCCATTTTTATCGTTTTATCGTTTTGTCATAGAAAAGTTGAAAAATAAATAATTCCACAAATTTAGCAAATGTTTTCGACGAATTTTTCGATATTAGATAATTGTATTTATTCCATTCAAAAAGCCGGTGTGTTCAATTCTCTCAATTCCAATTCTCAATTCTCAATTCCGTGAAAAAATTTTTCTTTCAAATCGCAAAAAAGTGAATGTTTGGCGAACGTTTGCGTGAAATCAGCGAAGAACATATCACATTCTCACTCTCAAACTCTCAATCATCATCATTATTATCATCATCATTCTCATTCTCATCTCGGTCATTCTCACTCACTCTCAATTATCGTTATCATCAACTCGGTCATTCTCAGTCAGTCAGTGAGTCGGTATCTATGTAACTATCGCTGGCTGTCTGGTTGGTTAGCGAAGAATATCATGCTTAAACGAGTGAACATCAAACAAGAACAATCAACAACAACAAACATCAAAGAACAGCAAACAACAACAAATATATATGAACGCCTCGAATAACAACAAACAACGCTAAACAACAAAAGACGACAACAAACAACAACAGCAAAAAACAACAAACAACGATGAACAAAAACAACAACCAACATCAAGCAACAAAAAGCAACAAATAACGATTAACAAAATCGACAAACAACATCAAACAACAAAAAACAACGGTGAACAAAAAGAACAAACAACATCAAACAACAAAAAAACAAATAAAAACAAATAAAAAAACAACAAAAAATAAAAAACAACAAAAATGTTGAGAAGAAAACAACTACAAGAACAAATCACATACTACTATATATGTGTATGTATAAATATAGAAATGGTAAATCACAAAAAAATCTGCGAATTAATATTATAAACTTCCAATAATTAATTAATTCCGTTTTTATTTTCGTCAAATATTCAACAGAAATTTGCTCGTGTCGCATTGTGTCGACGCTCAGCTTCTCTAGCTATTCTCTCTCTCTCTCTCTCTCTCTCGCTCTTTCTTTCTCTCTCTCTCTCTCTCTCTCTCTCTCTCTCTCTCGCTCTCTCTTTCTCTCTCTCTTTCTCTCTCTCTCTTCCTCTCTCTTTCTCTTCCTCTCTCTTTCTCTCTGTTCCTTACTTATTCTTGACATGTGACTCTCCCCAAATTTTATTTCCATTTTTTCTATCATATTTTCATTTAAAATTTTTTAATTATTAAAAATAATTTAATTTTGTTATTGTTTTTGTGTTTTGTTTGGTGTGTTTGTTGTTTTCAGTGTTTTTGATCTCCGACTTTCCTTTTTTCCACCCCGAATTTCACAAAATTTTCTATGAAACGCAAGAAAATCATCATTTCCTAAATTTTTTTGGTGTGTTTTTGACTCGACTTTTTCCACAAATTTTTATATTATGTATTTAATTTAATATTTTCGAATTAATTAAAATGTGTTTTGTTGTCGTCTAATTTTGTTCGTTTCTCGTTCGATCTATTTTGGGTTTGCGTTTGGTTGAACCAACACGAACTACTTTTGTGTGAGTATGTGTTTGCCGGCGTGTTTTGATGTGTGTTCACTGGCGCATTTGTGTGTGTTGTATGTGTGTTGTATGTGTGTTGGGTGTGTGTTGTGTGTGCGTGTTTTCGATTTTCGACAAATTTCTTCTTCTTCGAATTTCGATTTTTCGAAATTTTCGGATTTTGCGATTTTTGGATCTTTCTAATTTCAATTTTCGGAATCTTCTTTAATTTTTTAATTTATAATCGACTCACCACTGATGTACACTTTTACTGTATATACTCTTTCAAAAAAACCAGATGAATAGGGCTTTTAAAAATCCCTAAAAAATCTTCTTCTAGCTCACATTTCCGCTTCAAATTTCGGAGAAATGTGGGATGTTTGGCGAAGAATTAAGATAAATATAATCTGTTAGCTAAGAATACACAAACATTCCAGCAGGAAACAAACTGCCCACCGTCCTCATCACTACTTCAAACGAGACGTTCAGCGAACTCACCATAGATCGCATGTTACAATTTTCAATAAAAAATGTGTCATTAGTTAATGAATAACAGTTAGTTTTGGACTTTCTCAACTGTACACGAGACGAAACCCATTTTATCGAATTTAGAAATATGTAGAGAAGAAATACAATATTCCTAAAAGAACAATCAAGACGCTATATGTTGGCTATAATAAAAATATGAGAGCTGAAAACCGCCCCTCTTTTTCCAACCAGTTACACCACTCCCGTCCCCTTTATATCAGCTCACCATTTTCGTCTCACCACCCCTCTTTCCGCCAGCTCTCTCTCTCTTCCCCCAGCAGCCCCTCCCTCTCCCCCGTCTCATCATCTCACCCCCACAGCCCACCTCTCACAACCCACCTACTCCCTCCGCCACCTACCATCTCCCCCTCGCCAGCCCATCTCTCATTAGCTCTCCTCTCATAAGCCCACAGCCCACCTCCCACAGCCCCCTCCTACAATTCCNCCCTTTCCACCACCCCCTTCAAAGTAGGCGTTCCGCGAACTCGCCAACGATCGCATGTAAGATGACTCATTTCAAACTTCGCTAAAAATATTATGTATTTTCATCGGTGTGGCGAACTTTTGTCTAGCGTGTGATTTTGGTTGATGATGGTGGCGGCGGTGGGGTGGAGCGATAAATTTGAAATAAATTATTTATTTATTTTTTTGATTCCTTGTGGAAAGAAGTGAAACTTTTTGAGCAAAAAAAAGACGAATAATTTTTGAAACTACTTTGATGAAGTGTGTGGCGTGGAAATGTTGTTATGATGATCAATTCTCCATTCAATTTTTCTAACTGCTCCTTAAATATTAAATTTAATTAATTATTAAATATTTATTGATTGTGGTTGGTTTGTGTGCGAGTTGTTTGTTTGTTTTTTTGTTGTTGTTTATTTGCTCAGTTTCTCGTCGTTTGTTTACGTGAGACGAACTTTTTTTGTCGTCTTTTTGTTTGAAAATGAACTGCCTGCCGCACACACGGATTGTTTCAATGTGCACTTTAAAAAAATTATTTTTATTTCTGTATTTGTGGCATTGTGTACTTTACATGTATTTGTGGACTTTACCGCAAGAGTTGTTGATTGGCATTTGCATTTTTGTACGGAGTAGAGGAATATGAAACGATTGCGGCTAAAAACGTTCACTGAACTGTCCCTTCCCCATTAACTACCATATAGGGAAAAGAGGAGTATTACGAGATCACAAAAAAGGTGAGTGGTGAATAGCCGAGTGCCGGAAGAGCCATGAGGGGCGGCGATGGCGGGAGAGAGGGGAATGCCGGTGTATTACCGAGAGGGCGCGAAGTGGTTGGTAAAAGGCAGGTTGAGCCTCAATGGGTAAGAGGGGGCGTGGAGGACACGTAAATCGAGGTGAGGTGGTGGAGGGCCGGGAGGGCCGAGATAGGCGGCGTTGATGAGGGAGAAGAGGGGAGGAGGGGGGTTAATGTGCCAATCAGAGGGCACAATGTGGTAAAGTTTGAGCCTCAATGGGTGAGGGGGCGAGGGAAGGGTGGGGGTGGGGTTGATGTGGAGCGCTTTGGAATTCTGCATTCACACGGCTATTTCTATGTCGGTAGGGGGGAGGCTTACCCTTGAGTTTTACTCTTGCGGGAATAACATTGTTGGTTTGTTTACTTTGTGGTGAAAATGATCTGGAGGAAGGAAAGTGTTCTTTGCTCTCACAGCTAAACATGAACAGCTAGCTAGACGTAAACATGTACTTTTATCGTGAAAATATTTACATATTATTATTTATTCAAAATTCTCTTGCATTTGGCCATCGAATTTGTGCATAATTTATTATACCTTCTTACGTATTTAATCCGGCCTTATTCGGGTGGTGGATACCAGTGATTGAAAAAATTGCTGAACTTCACTTTTTTCAACTTTTTATGAACTAAAATAGTTGTTCGCAACATATTGGCGTGGATTATCACGTCTGCTGGCCGGTGATGGATGACGATGATTCGATTCCAGTCATTCGATAAGTACTAGCATTGACATCCAGCCATTACAATATCATCAACCATTTTTTATGATATTTTTCAATCACTGGTTGATACCCAAAACATTGTTTTGTGAAGTTATCTAAAAACATTATGTTTTATGAAGTTATTTAAAAATATTATATTTTGCGGGGTTCCTGAAAAACATTTGGAGAACATATATTTTATATATTTTACTTGCAGCTTCAATCACAACAATACAGTAAGAAAGACGTATCACGTGAAATGAGCGAGACGCGCTTCATTCGCTGCGTGCACGCCGCCTACCGTTATTGGGCGCATTTCGTGGTGGGATTCGCGTGGCCGATTATTTTTGTATGCTGTCTGGTCACGGTGGCGTGTACGTTTGTCGTCTTCGTCACACCGTAAGTGCAATAGTTGAGTGGATCTGTGCGTATGTGCCCAACGTACAACATATCATGGGTGTAGAAATTTTCGATTTTTGGTGTGTTTTCCTTTCGATTTTCGATTTTTGGAAAATTGGCCATTTTCCGAAAATTTCCGAAAACTTTCAAATTTTTGATGAAAATTTTAGCCAACTTCAACTTCATTATGACGTGTTTTTTCCAGGAAATATAAGCAAAATTGCAATTTTTGCGCTTTAAGTTGTGCCAAACTTTAAAAACAGTTGGGGCTGACTTTAAATTAAGAATAAGACTGAGGCTTGCCTACTCTTGCCTACTTGCCTACCTGCCTACTTGCCTGACACTTGCCTACTCGCCTGAAGTCTTTCACGATAAGTCTAAGGCTACGAGACTGTCTCAGGAGTTTTTTTTTCGAAAAGTAAATTTTTAATGAAAATTCTCAAATGTCCGATTTTTATGTTGGTCCGCAAATGTCATAATACCAAAAAAAGTGTGAAAATATTATAAAAATGGAAGACGAAAATTGAACAAAAATCAGATTATTTACGTATGTATCACAGACAGGTTTTCTTTGCGCAACAATTTATTGTATAACCTACAGTAGCAAAACGTGTTCAGACAGTACAACGAGCTCACCGGCTTTACGCCCTATGGCGCCAGATCGCTGAGCGAGTTGGCGATTCGCGAGGAGTTTTTCGGCCACAAGAACGGAAAGCCGTTCGACGTGATGATTTTGGTGATGCCGAAGCACGGCGACAATTTGCTCGACGAAAGTCTGCTCGCCGAAATTGTCAGAGTGGGCTTTTGAACATCTAGGCATTCTTTCTGTCTTGGGGGGGGGCTACCATTTTTGCAACCAAAATACATGTAATTCAACGTTGGGCGCGCCTTCCACTACCGGTGGCGTCTATGGAGACGCGGGGGCCAACTTTTTTCTAAACCAGAACTTGCTCCACCTCCCTCCTCGAAGATTTTGTGGCCGGCACTGCCCTGGGGGAGGGGATAGAGAGGTGTGTGAGTCCTACCCAAAGTGTGGGTTCGCTTTTCTCATTCTTTTGCCTTCAGATCGACGATTTTGTGCGCGAAAACATCACCATCTACAGTCATCTGACGACGCGATCCACCAGCTACGCCGAGTTCTGCAACGATTTCTGCGATCTGAACGAACCGCTGAGAAACTTTTATGTGAGTAATTTTTCCACAATTTTGGCCGTTTTTGAGCTTCGGAATATCGAATTTGAATTTTTTATTTTCGCCCAAGTCTGTTGTATGTGTGTATGTATCAGTTGTGGGCCGCCAATAAATTTAATTTTCGGAACTGACAAATTGCCATTTGCAAAATTTTGCGAAAAATAGGCGATTTTTCGCAAATCGCAATTCGCAAATTTTTGCTCAAAAAACTGCAAAACCGCAAATCACAGATTTTACCATGCCTGGTAAGTGTACGCGGCGAGTTGTGCCACTTTTTTATTTAATCTTTTTTTTTGGATTACAGTACGGCTACGCGTCGCAATTGAAGCTGCTAAGACGAAATGAGTCGCTTCATTCTCGAATTGATCTCAGGTTATTTTTTTTCAAACATGTTTTTTTTGCAAATGTTTCTAGCGTATCGGAATGCAGTTTTGACAATTTGCAATTTTGATTATTTTTATGGTTTAGGTATACCCAAGATTCTTTTTTTTGAATTTTGACAATTTGCATTTTTGACAATTTACAATTTTGACAATTTGCATTTTTAACTATTTGCAATTTTGACAATTTGCATTTTTAACAATTTGCAATTTTGACAATTTTTATGGTTCAGGTATCCGGTGTCGAAGGTCTTCAACCGAAAGTTCAACATTCAGCCCAATTTCTTCGACGTGGAATACTCGCCGGAGAAGGCGGACGGCGAGCTGACGAATATCGCCAAAATCCGAATCGCTGCGCTCATCTACAAGGCGGAGCGCGTGCAAAGCTGGTCGGACGAGGAGGTGAAGGCGTACGAGATGAGCGTCTCGAGATACTTTGAAGAGTAAGAACAAATTAAATTTTACAGCTTTCCACTTTACGCGCTTACCTCAATTTTAAATTTTTCAAATCGTTGTAGGACCCATTTAACAAACACCAAAAAAGCACCTAAATACAATGTTTATTATAGAAAATACAAAAGCGATCGGCTGAACGTGATGACGATGAGCACGACGTACGTCGAGTACGAGGTGGTTCGCGCGGGAATGACGATGCTACCGTATCTCGTCATCGGCTTCGCGATTATGGCCGTATGCGCGATCACTACCGTACTCCTCTCCGCCTCCTACATGAATCAGACGAGCGTTCAAAAGGTGCGCGTTATACATATACATATGTATTAAGGAAGAAGCGTAGAAAAATAAAAATAAAAAATCTTAGAAAATAGCGAACGCCATCTATATGTACACATAAGCACTGGCAATTAGATTACGGTAATGTATAAACTGGAGTGTGTAGTGTAAACTTGAGTTTATAGTTACGATAGTACAATTAAAAGTTTATGTTTGTGCGTTACCGTAATCTACCAGAAGAAGGAACCGTACTTTTTTTAGTATTAGGATTTTTTAAGAAATTTTTTTTACTTTTCTCCGGCGAGGCTTTTCTCAAATAAAAAAGTATTTTAGAAATATAAAACATAAAATAAAAAATAATAAATTAATTAAAAAAAGTATAAAATAAGAAAAGAAATAAGGAAACACAGAGATTCGCCTTGACTATCGCTTCGTTTACTCACTTTTTATTCGAAGCTTTTCAGGTGGCGCTGGCGATGATGGCGTGCGTGTGTCCGCTGATGGCGTGCGGCACCGCGCTGGGCGTCTGCTTTTTGTGCGGAATGACGTTCGACTCGATTCTCGGCGTGACGCCGTTCCTCGTGCTAGCCATCGGCGTCGACGACGCCTTCCTCACCGTCCACTGCTGGCAGCGCGTCACCAACGAGATTCGCCGCCGCCCCGTCAAAGAGGACTCCGTGGCCTATCGACTTTCGTTAGTGTGTTTCAGTTCTTATTCTCTAGTATTTTCAATTAGAGACAGAATGGTGATGCATGTACATATGTAACTGAGAAGAAAAAAGACAACTTGACACCGCTGAAAATTTGAAGAATTACTGTAGGTACTTATCGAAAAATGTATGAATTCCTGTAGGTGTTGCTGGAAAAAAATGAATCATACATAAATACATGTATGAATGTGCATGCTAATTAATTTACTGTGCATGCTAATTAAAAAATATATGAAAAAAAGACTGTAGTTGATTGATGTATGTATGAATTACTGGAGGTGCTGACCAAAAAATATGTATGAATGACTGTAACTGATGCATGAATTACTGTAGGTGCTCATCGAAACTGGTCCCGCAATCCTCATCTCGGCGCTGACGAACGTGCTGGCGGACGGCGTCGGCCTTCTCAGCAGCTCGCCGGCGATCTCCGTCCTCTGCACGGGCAACATCGCGGCGATCGCCGTCGACTTTCTCTATCAAATCACGCTCTTCACAGCGGCGCTCGCCATCGTCGGCGGCGTCGAGATGCGCAAGGAGGCGGAGACGCTCAAGTCGTCGATCAGCCCGCAGCCGTCGCTGGCCACCATCGAGCAGAGTGTCGTGACGGTGAAGCGAAAGTGCTATCTGAAATTGGTAGAAACTTTTTTCGTATATTGTTTAAAAAATATTTATGTTTTGGAGAAAAAATGAAATTTTTTAAAAATATTTTTTTGTAAGTTGGAAGTTGGGAAATTTTTTTTAAAAATTCAGAATTTTTTTTGCAAATTTGCACGAAAACGACGAACTCTTTCAGTCTTAAAAAATCCAAAAAAAAATTAAATTTTTTTAACAAAAATTAAAAAATTTTTCATGGTTTGTCGCTAACTCCAAATCTTGAAAGATTTTTTTAGACATAGTGATGTATGTTACCGCGTCAACGGTGTACCATACGATAACACATAAAACACACACACACACACACAAACACACATGCACCACACATACACATACATCGCTAGTCCACAAATTAAAAAAAAAATTTTGCATAAAATTTTTTGAAAATTTCTTTTTTAAGCTGTCCGAGGGCGACTCATTCCACGATTTGATGAAGAGCAAATTCGAGAACATTCTCAACGCTTACGTGAAATTCGTCGGCAATCCGATCGTAGCCGCCGGCGTCGTGCTACTGTGGCTTGTGTTCTTCGCCGTTTCGCTTATGGTAGGCTTGTTGGCCGACAATTTTAAATCGTAATCGTAGTTCTTGTTGTTGTTATCGTTGTGGGTTACGGTAGCAAACTAACGCAAAAACCTTTTAGGGCATAACGCAATTCGAGGTGAATTTGACGACACAAAAAATGTTTGCGCAGGATTCGCCGCTGCTAAAGGTTTGCCGCATTTGCATTTATGTAGAGAAAATCGTTTTTCGTTCTGTTTGGTATGTATTACGGTTTGGCGTTATGCGGCCATTTACTGTTTTCAATTGTTTTACTCCATCGTTCTACTATACTCTACTTCACATTCTTCTTTTTTTTTGTTTTTCCTTGTGGTCAGACCTATGGTCAGGCTTTTGGCCAGGATGGTGTGGCTTTAGTCGAGAAGGTTAGGTTTATTTATGGTCGGGATGGCCAGGCTTTGGTCAAGATGGTCAGGTTATGGTAGCCGATGGTAGCCAGACTGTCAGATATTTTTTTAGAATTACTGTTTTTTACATCACTTCTTTTATTCCATTCTCGGAAATATTTCGCCTGCGTCTTTGTCTCTTTCACAAAAGGTTACCTGCAGTGGAATCACCTTCCACCATTCAACAAAAATATACATAAAAAATAAAGAAAAAAAACGATCATACAGCGAGGCGCCTTCCCCTGTTCTTATTAGGTCTCGGGCGGCGCCGAGAGGCGACGGCTTCGCTGAGCCGGGCGACAACCTATTACAAAGAACAGTACACAGATCAACCATCTCGGTAATGAATGGCAAATTATTGCAGATCGACGACATCTACGAAGACCACATTGTGCCCTCGTACACGCTAGCCAGCGTGTTCGTCAACAATCCCGGGGATTTGTCGGATGCGCGCCGGCTGGCGCGTCTCAACGCGATGGTCCTCGAACTCGAAACGCTGCCGGAGAGTTGGGGCACGCTAAGCACGAACCTCTTCCTGCGCGATTTCGCCGCGTTCGAGAGCGAGAACGACGACGACGACGAAGGCGACGACGGCGGCGAAAGTGACACGAACGCGCTGCGCGCCAACTCGACGACCGTCGGCGCGTTCAGCGCGCCCGCCGCTGACGCGAAAGCATTTCGCACGAAAGATTTGATAGCGTTTTTGGCGTGGCCCGAGTACAGTTATTGGAACGCGTTCGTGCACTTGACGAAGAATGGGTACGGTTTTGATTATACTGTGAATGCTTAAGAAAACGCACTCACAAAATGAACTACAAAATGAAGTCAGTTCAGCTTGAATTGTTCGAAATTCATTTAAATTTCAAATTCAAAATGAAGTTGGGTTTAGCTTTTGAACTTTTCAAAATTTATTAAAAGTTTGAGTTCAAAATGAAGCCAGTTAAGTCTGAACTTTTCAAAATTTATTGAAAGTTTTGCCAAATAAAAAATTTTGCGCTAAAATATTTTTTTCCTGAGGAACATTTGATTAATCAAAGATTTGGATTTGATAAAAAAAAGAATTGTAGTCGACGGTTTACTGGATTTTTTCAGCAGCGAAACGAGGCTGAAAAACTTCTTCTTCACCACCGCTTACCACGGCGCGAACCTGCGCTCGTGGGCGGAGCGCACGCGCCTCCTGCAGCGCTGGCGGCGGATTGTCGACACGTACGCGGAGTTCAACGCCTCCGTCCACCACGAAGACGGCATCTTCCTCGACGTCATCGACAACATGCCGGCGGACGCGTGGCAGTCGGCGCTGGCGACGATCGCGTGCATGGCGCTCATCTGCTACCTCTTCATGTTCAACGCGTTCACGGTGTGCGTGACGACGGCGGTGATCACGTCGATTATGGTCGGTGAGTGGATTTTTGCCAATTAACAATAATTAAATAAATGAATAAATAAATGCAGGGTAGAATTGGCAGACATTTGCGCCCCATACTTTTGCGCCCGAAACTTGCGCTCCGATATTTGCGCCACCGACGCTTGCGCCCCAGACTTTTGCGCCTCAAACAAAGACATTTGCGCCCCGAACAAAAAATGTTCCATTTTCAGACTTTTGCGCCCCAGCAATTTTTTTTTTGTAAATTTCAGACATTTTTCATTGAAAAAACGTCAAAAAATTTTTTTATATGAATAAATTTCAGCACGTCAAAAGTCTCAAAAACTCAAAATTTTATTACGGGGCGCAAGCGTCGGGGCGCAAAAGTCGGGTAATCCAGGGTAGATGAAATATGTTGCCGGATTTGTTTTTGTTGTAAATTTTTTAATTTTTAATCTTTTTTTTTCTTCAAAAAATGAAATGAAAATGAACCGACAAAATGAAGTCGAAAAGAGTTCTAATTTCGAAAAGAGTTCTAAGTCGAAAAGAGTTCTAAAACTAGGTCAATTGTGCGCCGATGTTTTAAGTCACTATGTGAAATACACAGTTATGAGGAGCGTCTTGCTCTTTTGNTGTTGTTTGTTATTTAATTACTATTGTTATTGTTACTTGTTGCGTTTTTACGTAAATAAAATAAAAATAAAATAAAATAAAAATAAATAATTCAAAATGAATGAAGTCACAGTTTAACGTGAACTTTTCGGCATTAATTTGAATCAATTTTTGAACCAGTTCCCAGCTTCCAATTTCAATTATTTTTAATAAATTTTATATTTTTCGTTAATTTAAAAGAGATTTAAAGCGGATAAAGTTATTTTGAACTTGAGTTTTTTTCAAATGAACTTTTTTTTCAAATGAACTTGAACTGGTGACCTGAATTTGAAAATTTACACTAGGACTTTTGTTTTGGGGCAAGAGCGCGGACATGGCTACCGCTGTCCTTTTGTTATCCCTTTGCTATAGGACTTCTCCATTTCTTTAGCCGTGTAAAATTTTTTTTGTAGACTTTTTTTTGGGGAATATATTTTCATTTTTTCAGGTACATTGGGAATGTTGAGCTGGCAGGGCGTAACGATGGACCCGATAATGATGGCTGGTTAGCGATTTTTCGTTATTAAATGTTTTGAAAATTTTATGAAAAAATTTGAAAAATTTTAGCCCTAATCATATCGATTGGATTCAGTGTAGACATACCGGCACACGTCTCCTACCACTACTATTGTTCAGGTAACATATACACCAGGGGTGGCAAAATTTTCCGTTTCCATTTTCCATTATACGAAAATGGACCCTAATGTAGCATGATTGATCTTAAACATATAATGTTCAGAACAAAAAAATTTATTTGAAAAAAATCTGTATTTTCCGTTTCCATTTTCCTATTTTCCGGTTTTTTGGACACATACATACATACATACATACATACATACATACATTATGAGATTATTTGAACACAATGATAATGTGATAATTTGAAAATTATAAGATCATTTGAACATAATGAGATCATTTTATTGTAATGAGATCATTTAGGATTGGAAAGTCGTCAGGATCATGGTTCCGTGCAGGACCGGCTCAAGAGAACGTTCGCTTCCGTCGGCTTTCCGGCCATTCAAGCTTCGCTCAGCTCATCGCTCTGCGTACTCAGCCTTTTGTTCGTGAAGCTTTACATGGCTAGGGTAACTTCATATTTTTTCAATAATTTTTCAATCCTTATATACTTTGCTATTCCAAGAGGTTGTCAGAGGAGATGGCTAACCCTGCTACTAGGTGGGTTTTTAGCCAGGGGCGTATACAAGAGTTAACTAGTGGTAGTCACGAGAACTAGCCAAAAATATTATCCAAAGGCTTACCAGTTCGTTACTCAGGGGTACATCCGCGAGTGTGGTTAAATGGGGGGGAAGGGTAACTAGGGTATTTTACCCTTAACCATGGACGTCAGAGGCGTACCTTACACTTGCGCGTAGCCAGGGGGGGGTAGTCAATTAGTATTTAGCCGGAGTTGTAGTCACTGGCTAGGACCCTTACCCAGGGTCCTAGCCGGGGGCGTAACCAGTGCATCCCGCTTTCCTGAAATGCTACAATCATTTTTTCTCAGATCTTTGTTCACATTACGGTCTCGTGCATCGGCTTGTGCTTGCTGCACAGTCTGCTCGTGCTGCCTACGATATTCACGCTCATCGACTACTGTAGGCTACGGTTGACTTCGGCGAGATGACACACACGAAATATCGTACAAAAGAATGAGAATTTGTATATTATGTATGTATGTGTGTATACGCATACGTTTATTGTGATAGTTTCTGTATATTGTATTGTTTTCGAAGCTATTTCTCGCAATGTGTAATAAAATGTTTGAAAAAAAACTTTTTAAATACAATTTACAGTAAATTGATCGCACAAATACATGTACATATGTATGTACATATGTATGTACGTTTGTATGTACATGTACATATGTATATACATTTGACAAAATATTTTTTAAATTCTCATTAGTCGAAAGCAAATTTCTTTTTTTTAAACTTTAAAAAATTATTATATTCTGCTGAAAAGCTTCTCTTGACGGCGCGTGAAGAAACGCGTAAAAGCCTTAAAAAGACCTAAAAAGTCTCCGAAAGTGGAAAAAATTTGCGAAAACATCGCCAAAAGTGGCGTACGTAAGTGATTACGAGAAATATCGTTCTTGGATTACGTGAAAAAAAGAAGAAAAAAAAGATTTTGGATTGATTGAGAATAAGAAGGAAGTGAAGATGAGAAATGAGTGAGAATAAATTGCTCATCAAATGAGAAAATCTTTCCGCTGCTGTTTTATCTGCTCCTGTTGCTGCTACTGCTGATGATGATATTGGTATTGCTGCTGCTGCTGCGCTGTTGTTTTTTATCTGCTGCTGGCGCTGGCTCGGCGGATGCTGCTGCTGTTGCTGATGATGATGATGCTGCTGCGCTGCTGTTTTATCCTCTTCGGTGGCTGCTGCTGATGATGCTGTTGCTGCGGACTACGCAGAAACAAACCCGAAAACGACAATCGAGATTAAAACACGCCAACAACCGCTGCCCTCTTCTTCATCGCCCATCCACAGCTGTAATACACACATACATACACACACAAAACACAAACACACACAAACAGCCGGATAATCCAAATGAGCGAACAACATCAGCAACAACATCAGCAGAAGCGGCAGCAGCAAAAGTTGTGTTGTATTGACTGCTGTTGTTGCTGTCGCAGACACATTCTTCTCAATCGCAGCCGAAAAATTTTTTGCCGTATTTCTCTGCATACATTTCTTTCGGCTGTGTATGCGACACACACACACACACATACACATTCATACGTATACACACACAACATCAACAGCAAAAGAAGCGAAGAATGTGTTTCACTGTGTG
>SAUE01000367.1:39522-51461 GCA_009724625.1 Deladenus siricidicola | reverse complement strand
TATTATTTTTAAAAGAGATTGCCCGGCGGGATTGACGGGCTCAGGGGCCGGGCCGCGGCCACATTTGACTGAGTTGGGCCGTGCAAGGCCTGCAGTTGATTCGGGTCGGGTCCACAATTAACTGCGTCGGGTCGGCTCGGGTTCACTGTTAACCGGGTCGGGCAGGGTTGATCGGGCCTTGGGGGGTTGGGCAGGTCCTGAGTAGAGTGTCCACAATTGACTGAGTCGAGGCTTACAATTGATCGGGGCCCACAATTGACCGGTTATGGCGGTTGGTTATATGTTAAAGTTCGATGATTATTTTGTATTATATTATCAAAAAAATGTTTTGAGGTATTTTGACATAAAAATATATAATATTGTTATACATATTTCGAACAACTTTTTTTATGAATGACGTCGAAATGTTTTAGACGTTGACGTTGACGTTTTCACGTTTTAATGGCTGAATTTGTGTAGAAAAGATGCCAAGATTCGCGTCATATTTTTTCGAGAGTAAAAAAGTGGGATTAAATACATAAAAGAGGAATTTAAAATATGATTAGAAAACGAAAACTTTAATTAGGAAAAACTTGAATTTCTTAATCTCGAAAAGCAAAATAATAACAAGAGAAAAAGAGAAATGACCCATACGTGAACATGCGTATGATGGACCCTTTCTTTCTTCGTCCATTTGGCTTATCCTATATATGTACATACATATACATAGCTAGCTAGCTGCCTGCTACGATAATTTGCCTGCTTTAATATTTTTGTCTGCTATGATAATTTCACACAATTTTGCTAACGCCGCCGCGCCAAAAAATGACGCTAACAAAACAAAATATTATATGTATGACGGTATGTGAACATGCGTATGATGGATTTTACTACCGTATTTGTTACTACTGTATGGGAATATGTACTACTACCGTAAGACGCGGTATGTACTACTACTTGTATGAGGATATGTACATATTACTATTGTATGGGGGTGTGTATATTACATATTACCGTATGACGGTATTTACATTGGGGATGTAGTACTATCGTATGGGGTATGTACTACATATTAGTATGACGGTATGTACTATCGTACGGCGGTACGGCATTGCTACTTTATCTCTATTTTTACGTCAAACAATTAATTTATTCCAGAAAAATATGCGCAAAAAAATTTGCCCAAAAATGTGGAATGAAATTTTCGACTTTTATTTTTCGTTCAAGATTTAAATGAAAAAAGAAATAAAATAAAACAAAAGCAAAAATAATATTTGTTTGACAGTCATCATACATCACACATAGACATAAACACACCCAGAAAGACATACACACATAGAGACACACATACTCAGAGACACGCACAGACACACATACGCAGACACACAGACAGACACACNTATATGTATATATACTTTTAATTAAATAGAACAACAACAACAACAACAACAACAACAACAACAACAATAGACATACACACATAGAGACACACATACTCAGAGACACGCACAGACACACATACGCAGACACACAGACAGACACACATACGTAGAGACACACTCAAATACATTTACACAGAGATACACACAGACACACATACACAGAGACCCACACATACACAGAGACACACTCAAATACATATACATAGAGATACAAACATATGCAGAGATACGCACAAGCAATTTTTTATTACAATAATTTCGGATTAATTAATCAAAATGAAATTTTTTTTATTTTATTATTTTTTTTCTTTTTCGTTTTATAATTTTTGAAGGACAAGGACAATTTTTAGCGATATTTTCACAGCGAAAAGTTTTTTCTTTAATAATTTCAAGAAAAAAAAAGTTTTTTTGATAAATTTATGTAATTTTTTGCGTACTTATTTTATAAATGTTTGAGTTTTGTTGAATTTTTTACATATTTTTTCATAAATTTATGCGGCGCACACAAAAAACGCATAGACAATATATAATAATTTACCCGATTTCGGACGACCAGCCACGATGTGAAGTATGGAGGAAGTTATTGGCTCCAGCTTCAACCCTTGGCATTTACAAAAATATGGCTCAGGAGCTGGAGCCGGAATGGACATGTGGAGCCAGAGCTAAAGCCGGAGCCGAATTTTTAAAAAATTCCGGCTCCGACTCTGGAGCTGAGTTTTAGAAGTGCATTTCTTTCAGGGACGAATGCTGTGTCTCTTACTTTACTCTTCCTCCATTGCACCTCTTCCCTCAACGTTTGCGCACTTCCAGCCGGTGATGGAATCTGGAGGGGGGGGGTGGTTCACATTTTTCCATTTTTTCCAGTGACCCAACACTGATACGAATCTCCCCCCCTTTTTTTTTGATCTGGCTAACTCTCCTCCCTCTTTTTTATTTTTTTCTCTGATTATCACTATCTCTAATCATTTAACATTGTCTCTGACAATTTAAAAAGTCTTTCTTTAATTCTTTCAAGAATTTTTTTATTTTTATTTTATTATTTTATTTGTTTTGAAAAATTTATATAATTTTTTGCATAACTCTTTTATAAAAGTTTGTGTTTTGTGGAAAATTTTATTTATATCTTTAATTTTTCGATAAATTTACGCGATTTGGAGTTTTGTGTAAATTTTATTTATTTTATTTCCTCCTTATTTCGATTTGTATTTTATCGAATTTTTTGTACGACATTTTTGTTTTTGTTTGTGACTCATTTTTCAATTTTTTATTTATTTTTTCATTTATTTATTTTTTTCACTTTTAAAAGCGATTAATTTGTCAAATTTTTGTCAAACTTTCAAAAAAATTATTTTCCATTTTTTCGGTTTTTTCATTTTTTTATTTTTTTCGCTTTTTATTTTATGAAAATTAAATTAAAAAAATGCCAAAAAGAATCGTCATTCAATTCGAAAATATAAAAAATAATAAAAATGCCTTTTTTGCCACATTTTTGGCAAAAAGTTTTTTTTCCATTTTTTAAATTATTATTTTTTCCTCTGGAAAACTATTTATTTTATCGGTACCCCAAATGTTAACGTTAAATCCAATAAAATCAAATGCGCCAAGCGTATTTACTGCGGCTAGGAAATTTTTCTCATCGACAATCTCCCAACTTTCTGTGTTTCAATAATTTAACAAAACTCGGCTTTCCGCTAACAAAAGCTGTGAGGGATTCGTTAAAGCCCACTAGGCTCTATCCAAGCCTTATCAGGTTCTATCTAAGCCTTACTAGCCTCTATCTGAGCCCTACTAGGCTCTATCTGAGCCCTACTAGACTTTATCTGAGCCCTATTAGACTCTATCTGAGCCCTATTAGACACTATCAGAGTCCTATTAGACTCTATCTGAGCCGCTATCTAAGCCGCATCAGGCTTTATACAAGCAATAGTTTATCCCACTTCGATTCAATGAAATTTATTTGAACTTTTCAAACTCGTGTCACCAGTTCATTTTAGAACTTTCAAGTTTATTTTTGTCGGTTTATTTTCATTGAAAAAGGTGAAACACTGTTTTGAACCTACCAAACTTTCAAGCTTTCAATATTATAATATAACTCGGCTCCCCTAACTTCGAGCGATTTTTGGCCGCTCGAAGTCAGTAAATAACGATTCGAAAAAAAGTGAAAATAGGTAAAGCGCAATGGTTAAAGCCCAAATTCGTTTGATTTCGTAATTGTTTTAATTTTTCAATTTGTTTTTTGTGTTTTTGGATGTAATACTTTCGGGAGAAGAGAATGTACTTTTATCACACTCTTCGATCAATAAATTTTATTTTTTTCGATAATTTTTGTATTTTTTAAGAATAATTTCAGTCAAAAGTTTAGAAAAACGCGAAATTTCGGTTGGATTTTGGACGCAAATTATTATTATTGCTATTATTATTCAATTCTCTAACGATTTATTATTTATATTTTCTGCATTATTCCGCAAAAGCGCACGACCCATTGAATATTCCGCCGCAAAAAAAGGCGAAATTTTTTCATTCACTTTTACTTTGGAATTATTGCTGGGCGTTTGGGCGTTGGGCGTCAAACCTAGCCAATTGCCTCACAAAAATTCGCTAAAGTTCATCGGGCGCTGAGACTAGCCAACTTTGAGACTAGAACGATATTTGTTAAAGTTCGTTCAATTATTGAACACTGCCAGATCTTAAATTTCGTTTCTTAAATATTATTCAATTTTGAATCAAACTTCGCACATTACTGTCGATTCGTTTTCGTTGAAGTTTGTTCATTTTCGAACCTAGCCAACTCTTTTGCGCTTTATTGGCAAAGGTCGTAGGGCTTTGAACCTAGTCGAGTTTTTGCGGTGACACAAACTAAAGTTATTACATTTCGAATCACGTCGTAGCGTAGAATCAAATAAACAAATTTTGCTTACATTAACGTTCTTTCAATTCTTTGGTATCCAAGCACTAGCTAGCTTTGATATCCGAGTGCCAGTTATTTCTTTATTGACGGCGCACCTATAGTTATTTATCGTCGCGACCAGCTTCGTCGCCTTGAAACATTTTAACATTCGAAATTATTTCTGTCGATCGATTGTTTGAGTTCTATTAATAATCAATTTCCTTCTTCTCCACATTTTTTGAACGGAACCAGCGAGACAGTACGCTCACCTTACTTGGCTAACGTACGCACACATACACAAACATACACATATCGAAGTTAGACCAGGCGACGCTCGCTATCGCGGAAGAACATCGTCGCTGAAAGAATGCGCAGATCGCGTTTGCTGTTGGCGACGACGGCGGCGGCGGCGCTAATATTTGCGCTATGTGCGCCGCATTCCGCGCACGCGCAAACCTTTCACGTCGTTCGCCAGGACGGCGCTGGTCACTTGAACTCGAGCAGTGACCCACGTCAAATTATGGTCGAGGACAAATGTGCGCCCGCAAAGCCGTGCAAGCCGGGCCTCATTCTGCCCGTCTGGGAGCCACAGGTACGCGGTTATTATATGCAGCTCCAGCTACGACTGTATTTACCATCTACCGTATTTACCATGTGCTCAAAAATGGCAATGGCAAATTTTACAAAAATTTGGGAAAAATTTGTCAAATAAAGCTGCACATATTTGATATTTTTTGAGATATTTCATTAAATTTAAATATTTTATTGTATTACAGCCATCACTTATTCGATTTTAGGACAACATTTCACTAGGAACGCAATTGTTTCGCGCCGGCGTCTACCTCATCGCCATGTGCTATTTGTTTCTTGGCGTTTCGATTGTTGCTGATAGGTGGGTGTTTTCATAAGTCAGCCTAAGCCGAAGGCTCAGGCTACTCTAAACGTATCTTGTGCTAAAAAAAAATAACCGTAACAGCAAAAAATGTGACAGAAAACTGAAATGTGCAAAAATGTCGGCCATTATCAGGAAAAGTTGGTCCGCAAGTGTCGGTACACCGCTGATAATCACACACAAGATTGTTGAATGATTTTGGGAAACAAGATTGTGAAAAAAAAAACGGTTTAATTTTAATTTTTGATTAGTGTTTTGTTTTCAATTTTTTCAAAAACTTTGCCAAGATTTTTGAATTTGATTTTTTTACAATTTTTTCATAAAATCAATTTCAAAAATCTTGGCAAAGTTTTTGAAAAAATTTGAAAATATGACTTGAAAGTTGAAATGAAATTAAAAAATGTTGGGTCCTGCGAAGAATCTTTCAATGAAAAACACGCGATGAGCTTTTTTTGCTCACTTTGTGTTTTTTCGCCGAATTTCATAAAAAAGCACAAAATCAGTTTTTTTGCTCACTTTGCAGAACACTGTAAATACCTTAGCTAAACCACATACCGCAAGATTACTACAGTAACTATGTAAAAAAATTTCGCGTACTACGTTCGCTATCCACAAGTTTTCTTCTTTCACTATCACCATTATAAAAATTGTGCTTGCATAAGTTTAGCAGGTTTAAGTGTTTTTTGATTATTGTTTTTTCAATAATGATATGTGTCAGGCTTTGGCGGAATGAAAAATTGTTTAATACGGAAATCAACATTCACGCATGTATATGACATCACTTTCACACTTTTTTGCAGGTTTATGGCCGCCATCGAGGTGATCACCTCACAAGAGCGCGAGGTGAAAATGGTGCGCGCCGACGGCGAGACGTCGATTGTGCTGGTGCGCATTTGGAACGAGACGGTCAGCAATCTGACGCTGATGGCGCTAGGTACGGTAGCGGAGAATTTTTTTTTTCAAATAAAACTATCACCGTAAGAATGAATTATCTGAAGGGGAGGATTGTATCCAGTTCATTGCGTATAATATAATATTTTATTTAAAAAATTGATATACTTTTGAATTCCTAATAAGATAATATGGGATTCAAGGCTCTTCGGCGCCCGAGATCCTACTCTCAGTCATCGAAATTTGCGGAAATGGTTTCGAGGCGGGCGACCTCGGGCCGGGCACTATCGTCGGCTCGGCGGCCTTCAATTTCTATGTGATTATTGCGGTTTGCATCGCGGTAGGGCATTCATACATATGCATATATTTTATACATATACATATTCCGAATTCCGAAATTCTAAAATTTCTTAGCTATTTTTTCCAAAACATTAGGCCATGAAATTTTCGAGAGAGATTATGGATTTTACATCAAAATCTCCAACTTTCTCATAGAAATAAATTATTTTGTAAACATTTTGTTGTCGAAGAATGTGTAAGCAAAAAGGACAGAAAATTGTTAATGGCTCTGGTTGGAAATTATAAAAAAGTAGTTTAATTGAATTGGAAACAGCAATTAAAAATGTTCACTCGCCGCTTTCCAGGCAATTCCGGCGGGCGAAACGCGTCGCATCGAGCGCAACGACGTGTTCTGGGTGACGCTGGTGTGGTCGGTGTTCGCGTACATCTGGCTCTACCTCATTCTTTGCGTATTTTCGCCGAACGTTGTCGAGGTGGGTTAATTGGCCATAAATTGGCCAGTAATGTGCTGAAGTGTAAAAAACCTTCGTCTTCCCAAGGGTGGGGGGATTGTGGTTGGGGNTTTTGGCTCGAAAAAAAAAGTTTGCCCCTAAAAAATGAATGAATTTTTACGCACAAAAACAATTTTTAATAAAAAAAAAACTGAAACTCTCCTCCAATAGGGTGCCCGATGCACTTGCGCCGGCCCCTCTTGAGGGGGGACCGGCGCCAGACTCGACCGTCTTATGGCCGGTCGGTTAGGCTGACCCCCCCCGACCGTTAGGCTGACCGCACGACCACGGCACTTCGATCTCCTACCCCTTCCAAGCGCGCCCCGAGGAACAAGGCACGCTCCGAGCCGGACTATAAACATCGCCACGACCGCCAGAGACGGTGGGACGTTGGGCCAAGTGGCCTGAGTCGTGAACCACAAACCCGACGGCGGCGCCGGGGACGAGACCCGGTCTTATTCTCCCCCAGTCACCTGTGGGGCTTACCGCCTTAACTATAACTTTTCGAATCCGATCGAAGTCATAGCGATGTTTAGTCCGGCCGGAAAGCGTGCCTGCCACTCAGCAGACTGCTTTTCGTTGAGGGTAGGGGAAATCGCCGGCGCTTATATAGCCCACTTCCGGCGATTCTCAATTCCCGGATAGGTTTTATCGCACGTCAGACGACGAGACGAACGCGTGCTATCTCGCCAAAGTTCTCGTTCCCTAACACTTTTTTCATTTTTTTCTTATTTTTTTCTTATTATAACATAATATGAGTGTAAAAAACAAACAAATTGTATCCAGCCAAACTTTAGTGTCGTTAGAACCAAAACGCGGCGGAAACATTTATTAGAAAAAAAAGTTAAATAAATATTCCATGTTCCAGGTGTGGGAAGGCGTCTCCACATTCGTCTTCTTCTTCCTCACCGTCATCACCTCCTACATCGCCAACCGCTTTACGCCCGTTCTCCAGCGTCGCATACTCGGCGTGAATAAGCGCACGCTAACGCACGCGCATCCCCAACTTTCGTTTCGCTCGCGCGCACATTCCGACGCGCAGTCGGCCGCTAGCGGCGGCGGACGCGCGGACGTTCGCTTGCGCAACGACGACAAGGCCGAGTGAGTTTTTTACGCTTATTTTGGCCATTGCTGTTCTACATGTTGTAATTGGTGTATGTTTATCTGCAACACTACATACTACTGTAGTTGTTGATGCCTGTATTCAGGGAGCGTCAACACGACTTGTATAGAACTTTTTTAAGACTTTTTGCTTATAACCAGCTTAAATTCAAATTTTTTTGAATTTTTTCAGCACTGATTATGCTAAGCATTATGCTTAAATTTGAATTTTTAAGCAAAAATGTCTTAAATTTTGATGCCGCGAAATTCATATCTGAATTCGAAGGTCGTTTTTCTACAGAAAGACCAAATCGAGGAATTTTTGGCACAAGAACTTTGATAAATTCGAAATTTGAATTTAAGCCAAAAATGAAATTTCAAATTTCATTTTTGGCTTAAATTTAAATTTGAATTTTTCAACTTTGGCATTTTTTATTTATTAAAATTCTTGTGCCAAAAATTCCACGATTTGGTCTTTCTGTAGAAAAACGACCTTCGAATTCAGATTTGAATTTCGCGGCATCAAAATTTAAGACATTTTTGCTTGCATAGCATAAGCAGTGCTTAAAAATTCAAAAAAAATTGAATTTAAGCTAGTTTTAAGCAAAAAAAGTCTTAAAAATGCTTAAAAACATTGATTTAAGACGATTTGACGTTCCCTGCCTGTATTTTTCGAAATTGCGAGCTGAGAATTCCCTTAGAAAATAGCTGATGGGATGTAGCCCAAGCACGGCCGCTGAACCGGCTTTGGCAAAGCCGGTTGTCTTTGCTGTCAGCCGGTCAGCTTACTTGCTGTTCGCTACACTGACTGATTGACCGAGTGAGATCACTTACGTGGCCGTTCGTGCGCGGCCACACATAAACACACATACATAAACGCCACACACTACACTGTGGTTTGACTTTTGCGAAAGACTCTCACGACTTAGAGCCAGTGCTGGTCCCTGTAGGAAATAGCAAAAAAAATTTTTTTATTATTTTTTTTTATTTTTACAGAAAAGCACTACTCGCCGCGGACCTCGACGACCCGGAGCGGCAGGCGTTCAACGACCATCGCCAAAAGTTTGTGCACATTTTCCAGCAAATTCGCCACGAGAATCCGGACATGCCGCTGCGCGACATCGGTCGGCTCGTCACCTACCGTACGCTGGCGGACGCGCCGAAGTCGCGCGCCTTTCGCCGAATGCAGGCGACGCGTCAGATCACCGCCGGCCGCTCGCTGCTGACCGCCGCGCATTTGGCGGACGCGGTGATGGCCGACGACTTGGTCAGCTCGGTACAGGAGCGCGCCGACTTCGCCGAGATAAGCGCCAACGCCACAAAAGTGGTGTTCAGGTAAACGCGTCTTGGCCTAGTGTCTAAGCATTACGCTGAGGCTTAGGGAAGAGGAGGGTGGATTTTGAAACTTAAAAAATTGGAATGTGCAAACAATTGCAATAGTCCGCAAATGTCTACTCTTAATGTTAACATTGTTGGTATGCAAATGTCGGTACCCCACAGAGATGCTACGAAAATAAATTTTCAATTTCGTAAATCGTAAGTTTCATAAATTTTCAGAACCTCGAAATCTCGTAAAACGTAAATTTTTACTCAAAAAAGTCGTAAATCGAAAAGTTTTTTGGAATAGTTTTTGCAAAAAAAATTTTTTAAGGTTTCTTCTACTTTTTTTTCGAGAAAACTGTGTTTTACTGTGAGCCTAACGTACTGAAAACTTCCAACCCCAATCAACTCCGAAATCATTTGACAAAGGAACCGCATCACAAGTTTTATTTCCAATAAAATTTGAAATTTCGAACAAGAATGGATTTTCAACCCCCCCCCTTCATTTATTTTTTTAGGCTTAACGGATTTCCACCCTGATATAAAATCGGGAGAACGTTTAACGTTTTTTGGAACCGTGTTACGGTACCTACTGTACGCTACAGTAATCCGATCGGGCTGAAACTTTCAGGATACGTTTTTTAGGTGGGCGGATGTAGATCCTGAACGTTTCAGCCCCCATCTGAGCATTGCAAGCCGGCATACCTACTATGCAGAGCTTTGACTTGAATCCGACTTGAATCCGGCCCATTTTTGGCGTTTTTTATTTTTCAAAGTTCAATAAAAACTCGAGTTTTTCATAAAAACGAAACTTTTTTTGAATTATTTTTGCGTTTTTTATGTAGTTTTAGGGAAAAAAATTTCAGGATGATTGGTGAAAAAATGACCGAGATAATTGACAAACACGAGGGGTGGCTTGCGAAAATGTGAACAAAATGAGCGAAAAGTCAATCTTCCGGAGAGAATTCGATTTTCTCGCTCTATTTTTTCAGCAATCACCTTCAAATTTTTTTTCCTAAAACTACAATAAAAACGCAAGAATATTTCGAAAGAATTTTCAATTTTTATGAAAAACTCGAGTTGTTATTAAGCAGTGAAATTATGTGAATCCGGAGTAGAATCCGGATTCACTGGATTCACCTCCGATTGAAGTCAAAGCACTGCTACTATGGCATACCTACTATGGGGTGCGGTATCGATTTGGCGCAGCATAATAAGCTTTGTTCTCATGCCGAGCACATTATTTACTAAGTTTAATGCGCGCCATTTCAGCTTCCAACCCTCGCACTACATTTGCGCCGAGGACGTCGGCCGCGTGAAGTTGAGCGTGAAGTGTGAGCGCGGCGAGCGCGTCGACGTGCCCACAATCGGCTATGTGCACTATCATACGGTGGCGGGGACGGCGACTGCCGGCGAGGACTTTATTCACACAGAGGGAACGCTGACCTTTCAGCCAGACGAAACGACGTAAGAAAGCTTGAAGCTCTTGATTATTATTTGCAAAAAAGAGCAGTGCTTGGGAGGGGGGGGGAGGCTTGAATTCAGTGATGTAAAAAAGTTCACGAAAAAAGTTCATGATATGGCGTGACCGGTGTTGTAACTTGAATTCTTTTTGAATCCATAAATGTATCCAATTTTGGTCCAGCAAGACCAAGATGTATTGAAAATGGATTCAAATTAGATCCAATTTGAATACATTTATGAAAAATGGATTCAATTGGATTCAAATTGATTCAACGTGGAGAAATATCTGCGTGGATCTGTAGATCCATCTGGGATTCATGTTACAGCACTAGTCATGACATGAACTCGGCTCATTTAGAAAAGAGATCAACGTCGGCATCGTCGACAACGACGTCTATGAGTTTGACGAGGAATTCTTCGTGCGCCTTTCCGCACCCAAAGCGGTGAACGCCGCCGCCAACGCGACGGAGGCGGCGCCGGCAGCGCTCGGCGCCGCCAAGGAGGCGCTCGTCATCATCGTCGACGACGACCACGCCGGCAATTTTGGATTTCGCTCACAGGTTTTTAGTTATTTTTATATTCTCAGCCACACATTTTTAACCATTTTAAACCCTTTCCGTTCTTTGCCCTCAGTTTCACCAATTTCAGAAGGGAAGGGGTGCGCGACAACTGGACGCCAAGAGTCATGTAAAACTAAAAAATTGAAAAATATTAATCGATTTGAAGTTTAATTCCTAATTGAATGAATTTAACATTATTTATCTAACTTCTTTAGGAAAAAATTATTCAAAAAAGTTTTAAAAGTTTAAAAAACATAAAAAAAATTTTGATTTAATAATAATCGCTAAGAAGTTATTAACTATTTTCTGAGCACTTAACCTAATTTTTCCCTTAAAGGGCGATAATTACGAAATAATTAATTTATGAATAGGTGGAGCGCGTCAGCGAAAATTTGGGCGTCTTCCACTTGCCCGTGAATCGACAGCGCGGCGCGCGCGGCAAAGTGATCATACCGTACGCGGTGGTGGACGGTAGGGCGAAGCGAAACGCTGACTTTCGCTGCAACGACGGCCAACTTGTCTTCCACGACCATCAGACATCGTAAGTTCACTAGAGAGTCCAAAATGGGATTTGACTCCAAAATAGCTCACTGCTGCGGTGCCGTCTCCAGT
>SAUE01000366.1:5463-17527 GCA_009724625.1 Deladenus siricidicola | reverse complement strand
CGAAAAAATCGAAAATGTACCTTGGTCCCCTCTGTGGTTTTTATGGATTTCTGAACTTCGGAGGTCCGAAAACCAACTTTTTTGCGATTTCCTGGCAAAACCAATATATATTCGTAATCAGGGCGGAAAACTGGTCTAGAAAAAGTAAAAAGTTTCGGAATTCTGGGGGGGGGGGTAAACTAGACTGACCCCAAAAACTTATTGTTATTCAATCAGTAAGGCAAAACTTATTGTTGGAAAAATCAGCATAAACAGATTTGCGATTCGGACCTTTATATTTTTATATTCTGTTTACAATATGTGACGATGCATTTGCAATAAATGTTAATTTTGATCATTTTTTGTTCAAAGTTTGGCGTAAACATCATTAAAATGTTATAATAAACATATAAAGAACATCGTTCAAACAGCAAAGCCGAAAAACGAGTAATAGGGAGAAAATGTAAAATGAATTATTCCTTGCTTGCGCCAGTCGTTATTATGCCTCGCCACATTTACGGCTATATAAAACATATATGTTTATGTTGTAAACAGGTTTTATAGAAAATTTATCTTGGCGCGAGCTGCCTGCTATATACACACAACGTTCTCATTACATACAAAAAAGAATAAAATACAACAGTAAAGTGTAAAGACGTATGCAAAAGAAATCACAGCATATTAGAGGACGCGGTGAATTTTCATCAACAACCACCGCCGGTATGTCTAAATGAAGTTGTAGCACACTCGGCATAATTTTAGTCATTTGTTGGTTTCTTTTGGTTTTGGTTTCTTTTTTGATGTTGATATTCATGCATGTTTTTAATTTTTTTGCCGTATTTTGCATGCGCATTGTTGGCGTTTCTTCTTTTTACGGCTAATACTAGGCGTGCATTAATCTTTGGGTTTTTTAAAGGCCATTAAGTATCCTTTATGCGACGGCGCAATGGAATTTTCGCTGGTATAATGGCATTTATGCGCTACTACTAAGACCTGGATTTAGTGTGGGGTGTTAGTAAATGGAATAAATGTTTGTTGCCCGCATTAGCGTTGTTTTTTAGCATGTTATAATAATAAATAATAGCTAACTCCTCCGATAAAAAACGGATTGTATATATGAGGCAGTTTCTGACGGGCAATCAAGTAACTATCATTAACGATTTTTTTCGGTTAGCTAAATTTTTGAAAGATTAACGTTTTTATTATTTTAGCGCACTGAAGATATGCTAAATGTCATTCGATCTGGCATAGTTGTATTCAACGTTTCTTAATAAATTTTGTGGGAAATTAATCAAAATGAACGGCGCACATTTTCTTCGATATTTGAATTTTTTTCTACTTATTTTGAATTTGCTTACTACGGTAATTTTTGCTATATATTTTAATGTGTTACAATATTTTCAGCTCAGGTTTAAAGTCGTAATTTTGTGTTCAATTTTGTTAATATTTAAGATTGGTGCGGTGATAAATGAAGTGAGATGCGGGTCGGTCGATATCCGAAATACGCCGAAAATGGCGTTTCAGCCCCGTGCCAGCGGTTACAAAAGCCAAAACGATTCTCTTAAGTATCGTGATTGCACGATCATTGATGGCGATATTACAATTTCAATGATAACTCAAGGCAATCACACTCATGACGATTATCCGGTCTTTGAAAATCTTCGAGAAATTACCGGATCAATTCTGGTATTTCACGTTAAGTAAGTAAATGTTGTTAATTGAGAGCAATTCGTTCATTTAATGTCCTAAAAATTTTAATTTGGTTTTTTAGAGGACTAATGTCTCTAGGAAAACTTTTCCCAAATTTGCGAGTAATTGGCGGAAATTCTTTAATTATGAATTATGCTCTCGTCATTTATCAGAATCAGGATCTCAGGCAAGTCAACCTCACCAAACTGACAACCATCAAAAATGGCGGAGTTCGAATAACAGAAAACGCAAAACTTTGTTATTCCAAAAATATCAATTGGGAGAAGATTATGGCGGGCAAAATTCGCGATTATATCGTCGATCAAGGTTTTTTTAATCGAATTTGAAAAATTACTTTGATTATATATAGGCTGTTGTGTTAATGAACTGGAATATTCATACATTTGAGAATTTTAGTGGCCGGCCGTTGCGAAAGTGTTTGCTCGGTGGACGATGAAAGTATTTGTGAGAGGGACGATAATGGAAAACCGATTTGTTGGAATCCCACTACGTGTCAAAAAAGTTTTTTTATATAGCATATTTTGGACATATTGCATGATTTTTATACTTAACATGATTTTTACATTTTTGTAGACTGAAAAATTTGCAGAAAGTCTTTTATGTCTATTTTGAGTCGAATTTTAATGTTTTTAAAAATTTTAATGTGAATTTTTTTAATAAAAATATTGTCTGAGTTTTAGCGTGTAAGAACAAGAATGGCGCTTTTATTGCGGACTCGGGATGCACTGAGACCGGCGAACCTTGTGATGCGATGTGCTTGGGTGGTTGTTTTGAGGCTAATAATGCCGGCGCTTGCTATACTTGTCGCTATTTGGACGTGGAGGGTGTGTGCGTTGAAAAATGTCCGAAAAACATGTTTGCAATGTTGAAACGGCGGTGTTTGACAAGAGAAGAGTGCGTTGATCTTTTTCCTATTGTCGGTTTACCTATAAATGGCCGCGAGGAGCGAAAAATGTGGAAACCTTTTCAGGGAAATTGTCATTATGAATGTCCTCGCGACTATCAGCAAGGTAAAAGAATATATTTGAAAATTAATTTTTTATGTATTTTACTTTTATTTTATAGATCCTGAAGATCCAAACAATTGTATTAAGTGTGAGGGATATTGCCCAAAAATTTGTGCAGGAGATACGGTGGACTCTGTGGGTTCCGCCATGAAGTTTAGCAAATGTAATGTGATTGAAGGTAATTTGGAAGTGGATATGCGAGTTGGCATGGAGTCGACGAGTGGCGAGAAGTTTACCGAAGCTTTTGGAGAAATCGAGGAGATTACCGGGTATTTTTTAAGCAACAATAAATTATTTTTTGTTTTGGAATATTTATGGTTGTTTGAATTTTTTGTCGTTTTGTTTGCTTACAATGTTTTATTTTGATTTATATATTTTTGTTTGATCAATCTAAAAATTAAAAGTAGCTAATTCAAATTATAGTAGTCTTAATTCTTTTGAATTCAGAGGGATTTTTTATTTGACAATTATTTAGGTATTTATTGATTCGTTTCTCTACGGCTTTTATGTCTTTACATATGTTTAAGCGTTTGAAGGTTATTTACGGCGAGACGCTTTGGAAAAACATGTAAGGTTTTTTAATTAAAAATTAATGAAAAATGTATTGAAAAAAGATTAAAAAAGACTTTATTTTACATAAAAACTATTTTTTTAATAGTTTTTATATTGATGTCATCATTGGCAATCTTTATGAAAATTGGAATGCAAGAATTAAATGTCTACACTTTTTTTGAAAATTAAAATTTATTACGAAAAACAAAGGGGTTTAGTAAAAATTACAATTTCAAAATTTATTATTGTAATAATTAATTTTAAGGTACGCTTTGGTGGTTTTTGAAAATCCAAATCTTCGCCAACTTTTCCAGCAAAATGGTATTGAAATTACACGTGGAAAAGTCAGCTTTCAAAACAATCGAATGCTTTGTTATAAAACGATTATGACGTTTGTGGATGGCGCCAAACTTAATGAAAATATTTCCGAAAGCGATGTTTCATCTTTTAGCAATGGAGACAAGGCAATTTGTAAGCACTTTGAATTTTAATTTAATAACCGTAATTTATTGTTATTATGCTAATCATGGTAGGTGGCGATTATTAAGGTTTAAATTTAAAGCATTATGTAGGTGACGAGATTCCGTTGGAAATAAAAATTATTTCGGTTTATTCGTATGGATTTATTGTGAGTTGGACACCGTTCAATACTACCGACATGGATCATCGTAAATTTTTGGGTTATCAGGTATTTTTGTCGAATAATATCGAACAAATATGAATTTGGTATTTTGTATTTTAGATTTTTTACAAAAAAGTGGATAGGGAAGATTATGATATGAGCATAGACGACGACCGGTCTGCGTGTTCGGATTCATGGAATATGGTGTTTGTGACAGAGGGAATGAACGCCGCTGATTTTCCTTCGAATGATGGCTCGTCACTGGCGGACGATACGTCTAGTCAGGGCTTAACTAGGGGCGAACTTGTCAATCAAGGCATTGAGTCAAATTCTTTGTGAGTGAATATTAATGTAATGAAATGTAAATAATACATTCAATAATTTATAGGTACGCGGTGTACGTACAGACACGATTGGTAAATCACCCGGGCGCACAAAATGCTATTTCAAAAATTCATTTTGTACGGACTACTTTTGCTGTTCCCGATCCGCCGCGGACGATTTCCGCGGTAGCTTTGGATGCAAATACTTTGAAAATTCAATGGGAATTACCGATGAATCCTCTGGGTGTCATTTCTCACTATGCTTTCAGTTGGACGCTCGATAAACCTGTCCCGCCATCTAATGAGACTTTACTGTGCACTATGCGCTCGCAAAAGAATCGTATGTTTTTCTACTGCACATAAAACATTTTTATTTGAATTACAAATGTTAATTCCAATTGAGCATTGCAAAAATAAAAAATAGGTATTTTAACTTTTGCGTTATGTAAATTTTTTAAGGAAAAGCAAAAACTTTAATGGTGGAGGACGCATTGAGTTTGAGTGGCACGTGTCCAAGGGAACAAGGCTGCTGCAAGTGTGAGGAGGGAGTAAAGAGGCCGGACTCTTACTTAATATCGCATACTTCTTCTTCGTCGGAGCGTCTTAGGGACGAAAAGTCTCGCTCACTTGAGGCTCAACAGGAGGAAAGGGCTATGTTCGAGAATACCGTACAGAATGCTGTTTTTGTGCAAAAGTAATTTTTTTAATTTAGATAGATAGTTTTATTAATTAGGGCGCATTTATGCGCAAAATAACATCGGTGATGAATTTTTGTTTTTTTACGTTTTTGAAAGAATGGAATTTTCATAGAATAACGTTTTACAATTAATTTTAGATGAGAAGTAAATTTGAATTTTTTTTGCATTAATTTTTCGGGAAATATAATTTTGTTTGCTGTGGAATTTCATAGTTATTTTGCTGTGCTAACCCATTATTACCAATGCTGCTTCAGCTTATTTTGCTTGCTTTGCTTTATTAACAACCGACTAATTTGTTAAATTTTACCTAATATTTGTGTCTTTATTTGGCACCAAAATCAGACAAAGAAAAATAACGTACCGCATTATTGATAATTAGCTGTGAGGTGAGTCGCGATCCGCTGCGATGTCCCAACGTGTATCAAGCTTTATCGCCCCAGACTCCACCGGCAAAAAGAGATTTACAACGGTCTCGTAGCAGTTCGAATACCAATCGAGAGCCGGGACACGCGAAACGTCATAGACGTCATGAGATTACGGTCGACCAGTTGCGTATCGGATGGCTACGCTACGAATATGCAAAGTAAAGTTGAAAAAAGAAGGAAGTTAGTAGAGGTAATAGGGAACATTTCGTTTAAATTTGTTGTCATTTTTCTATATATTTCTTGCCAAAAGCCATTAAGCCTTCAATGCTTCAGGTTCTACGTGAGCAAAGTGGATGTGACAATAATTTTTGCACTTTTTGTTTTAACATTTTTTTTCTAATAATTTTAATTTTGCTTTGGTGTGTCGTACTTTTTTTTAAATCTTTGGATTTGCTAAGAAGAATTGATTTTTGGTTTTTTGTATTTCCGATATTGTTAATTTACCATTTATTATTAATGTACTTTTTTTCATTAGAAAATCAAAGGGTGTATTCTTTATATTTTTACATACATTTTTTTTCGTAATTATTATTATTAACAAATCAATTATTTCTATTAACAAATTTGTTGACTTTTTATATTTTCTGTTTCGATTTTTTTATAAAATAATAGAATTTTTTGAAAATATGTTGTTTATTTTAGAGAACCACGAGTGAAAATTGCAAGGAGACCTGACTCAGTTGCTACTGCTATTTCTCCGTCTTTGTCAACAAAAAGCACGGCAGAAAGACGGAGGAGATCGCTTAAAAATGTATTGTCATCGGGCGCCGAATTAAATTCTTTAAAATCTTCTGTTGCTTTGAACGAAACGATGGAAGATGAAAAGTCTGGAAATTTAACGCAAGTTGCTACAAATTCAACGAGGAAAGTCGTAGACGACATGTTGCTTTTTGATCCACATTCACCAGAAATTGCTCTAAAGTTGAAGATGTTGCAAGACGCTCATCCAAAATCTACCGTAGTACATGTTGGACAGTATGGCGACGCAAATAGCATCGAATTTGGCAAATTTAATGTATCGACTCTGAGTATGGTTCTCACAGGATTGCCACACTATTCCGAATATCAAATTAATGTGAGTTTGATATACGATCGAAAATTTATTTTTGTAAATAAAATTACCATCATCCGTAAATTTTTTTACATATTTAGTTGTGAATATTATTTAGATTTACACATGTCAAGACGAAAATGCCGTGGAACATTATTGTTCTAGTCGCCCCGCTTGGGTATCGATGAAGACTCTGCCAATTCGTAAGCTTTCCATTTTCATCCGATTAATATTTTGACGAAATTTAAATTTAGCGGAATACGACGAAATTGAAGCTTCGTCCGTAACTTTGTTGAATGTGACGGATGGGAAGCCAAGTGATCGAAAAATTTACTGGGAAGCTCCCAAACGACCTAATGGCCTTGTGTTGACTTATCGAGCAAAACTTTTCAGGGACGACGATAGCGTAAGTTGTATTTTGCTGCTTTAGGTTGTGTTAATGTAAATATTTAATTTTAGACGCCTCTCGAGCAATGCATTCCTTCGGCTGTTTTTGAAAGTAATAGCGGAATTGTGTTTTCGGGTTTGTCTGCAGGGCGTTACAGTCTTGAGGTAATAAAAACAATTTAAAAAATTTTGATTAAGCTTGGTTCAAACGATAATTTAGGTAAGGGTTGAGTCAAGCACTGAAATGTTGAGCAATGCTACAATTATCGAAAATCTGTTTGAAATACGAGCGCCGACTTTCTTCACATTGCTCGTAAGTTTCTTTTTTACAAATTGTTTGAAATTTTTTTATTACAATTAAATTTATTACAGAATATTATGATCATTTTGGTTGTGTGCCTAGTGGTGCTTACGGCTATCACGATGCTTTGCTTTTATTACGCTAATGAGCGAATAAACGGGAAAGTAGAGGAATATTTTACGCAAAATATGTCTACCAATCCCGAATATCTTAGCCAATTCGAGGTATACAAAGCAGACGATTGGGAGTTGAGCCGCAACGAAATAATCCTTCATGAGCAGATTGGGCATGGCACATTTGGAATGGTTTAGTTATTTATGCCAGATATTTTTTATCAATCAAATTTTCTGTGAAATCGTAATTGTATGTAGAAAACCCGGTTGATATTAGGTGAGGCGCGGTGAAGGCCACGACATTCTCTCTAAATGCGGAATGAAATTTGGTTCTTGTGCGGTGAAAATGATTCCTGGTGAGACCGAAGGTCAAGATCGTTGTCATTTTCTGCTAGAGGCAAATGTAATGAAACAATTCAATACGGAATTCATTGTGAAATTGTACGGCGTTGTCTCGAACGGAGTACCCGTGCTTGTCGTTATGGAATTGATGGAAAAGGTTTATTTTTACTAAAGTTTTTACGACTCAATTGAGCACAACAAGTTTACAACAATTTTAGGGCAATTTGAGAGATTTCTTGCGATCTTTGAGACCGGGTGCCGAAGAAAATATTCACAATCGGGATCCTCCTTCTCTCGTTCAGTATTTTACGTGGGCAGCACAAATAGCCGACGGAATGGCTTATCTTGAGGCAATCTTTTTTATTTGATTTAGTCAATTTACACAATTTGTTATTTATTTATCGATAATTGAAAAATTTTGATTTTAGACGCAATCATTTTGTCATCGAGATTTGGCAGCCAGAAATTGCATGGTTAGTTTTTATAATACACAATTGATGTAGTAGAAAATTTTTTTGGGAACTGCAAGATTTGAAAATATTGCAAGCTAGATATAGCGAACTTGGCTATTAAAAAATTACAGGAAATCGTTTTTAAAAAGGATTTGTATTTTAGGTGCACGCCGATGAGTCGGTGAAAATTGGTGATTTTGGAATGGCGAGGGATATCTACTATCAAGAGTATTACAGACCTGCGGGAAGGAGAATGATGCCTGTATGTTTATGTTAAATTAGGGCTAATCATCTATTGAAATTTGAAATATTTACGTGGTTTAGGTGCGTTGGATGGCTCCTGAGTCACTCAAGGACGGTAAATTTACCACAAAATCGGATGTATGGTCGTACGGTATTGTATTATATGAAATGCTGACATTGGGTGAACAGCCGTACGCGGGATTGGCCAATGATGAGGTCTTTCACTTCATTGTCGTAGATCGCCGAGTTTCCAAAAAACCCACGAAATGTCATCCATTCTGGTAATTTTTCGAAATTCATAGTTTTTGATACATATGATTCTTGATAATTAACGCTTTGAAACCAGCAAACGAAATTGAAACGAAAAAGCCAGAAAATTTCTTTACAAGATATGATGCAGAGAAGATGGAATTTTAACTTGCAATCTTTATAAAAATATGTTTGCTGCAGCGGAATCACAAAATTTTGAGAATCTTAATCTTGAAGAGAATTTTAAAGGTTTCTTTTGATGTAACATATTTTACAAAAATATAATTACTAGAAACTTTTTACATACATTAAATTTACCACAAAAAAGTTTGGTTTTTTTCATGCTGTCGGGAAACTTCATATATTTATTTTAAGATGAAAATGTAATTAGAAATAATTATTACATAAAAAATTATTGACAATTAAGGTATTCGTTAATGAAATCCTGTTGGCAGTATGACTCAAGGCATCGGCCAATGTTCCAGCAAATTGTCAATTACCTTAAAGCACATACCACCGAGGAGTTCAGACAGGTGGGTGGATTTAATAATTTTGAGTGATTTTAATTTGGTTTTGATATATTAAACTATAATTGCTGGTTTATATTGTTATTGTTTTCAGCTATCCTTTGTGATAAATGACCTCGCGCCAGATAAAGTCTGTAAGGAGGAGTATAATTTCAACAGACATGACGAATGCGAGGAACATCATCATCGTGGTGATAATGGCACAAACAACGAAAATTACTACCGTGAACAGGAATTCTACGGTAATAATCATACAAATAGTAAATTACATGATGCGGACGCTGAGGATCGGCGATGCGCCACCGAGTCGGGTTTATTTACCGGCGAAGCAGCGCTGAAAACCGGTGCGGATGGCGAGCAAAAATTATCGATTGCGGATCGTGCAATGAGGAAAGCGGTTCGTTTTTTAATCTAATATTTATAAGATTTTGAGGAATCTGAAAATATCCGTTAAAAATATTTAACTTAATTTTATAATTTCAGCGAGAAATTGGTGCACCGTTTAATCGGCGCAGAAACCGCCGCTTCAATCACAATGTTAATGTGGATAAGTGGACGGTACTGGCCACGTTACTTGGCGTCAATCCAAACTCGGGCGTTTTTCGATGGGGACGCGGAAAGCCGGTTGAAAACAAGGAAACCATAAATGAGGCCTATGGTACAGTGCCCGTTCCACCACTGGACGCAGAACGTTTTCCTTGTGGGCCAGAAAATGGTATTACCACTCGATTACAAATGGATGACGAGGAAGAGGAAGATGAGGACGATTTCGAGGATGAGATGGACGATGAGGAGGACGAAGGCGACATGGACGAAGAGGTAGAGGATGAGCAGGATGAGGGATTTACAGGTGCCACGGAGTTAACAGCGTCCCAAAAAGCGATGATGCTAAAAGATCTGCAAAGAGGTACGCCGCATTTGATGACCGAATCCCAGAGACCCTCGAGGCCATCACAAGGCGAATACATCGAGACGGAACCGAGTTCCTATAGAGAAAATTTATCGAGTGATGGGAGACCACCTTCATCGATCTCATCCGCATCATCTTATCGAAATCGAATCGGTAGGTTGGGAGATGAAGCGGTATAGTGTTTGTCGGTCAAATAACCTGAATGCTTTAAAAACGCACATAATGAAAACTCACGGCGCACAGCATAATGAGGATTCAGTAAAACATTGAAATGTTTGAAGTCGTTGCTTACATCGCCGAATTCAAAAAATCCTTCGAGTAACATCAGAAATGAGTATTTTACTGTGCATTTTTATCCGAGTGTAAGTCAAAAAAGTCTGACGGCGTTTGTAGTAGCCCTACAACGGTCATTAAAGTATCTAAGACCGAAGTCCTCAAGTCGTTGAACGTTAATTTCATTACTTTTGGTTATTTTCATATCAATCAGAAAGTTGTATATTATCAGTTATTGTTGTTATGTTATTTTTTCGGCCTATCTCACGGGTATTATATGTATAGGGGAAATGCGACATGTATGTCAATTTTCAATTACAAATTCCAGCTTGTATTTTTACATCCGTTTTTAATTTCTTTGTATTGTATTGACTTATTCAACTTTATTCCACGAGCGGGGAGTGATCTTCATCGGTTAATTTGACATTGCTTTAGTCAGAAATATTACGTTTAAAACATAATATGCGGCATTTTTTGGCCTCAGACTCAGACGTCTGTAAAAAATAAATACAAGAGTATGGCAAAGAGGAGAGTATGAATTTTTTGCGCTATGTTCAAAATTTTCAAAGGCTTACACATATCTCGGCTGAGCCGAGTCGGCTTCAAGCCGTCGGGGGAATGTACAAAAATACCTCAAGATTTTAATTTCAAAGAATTATCACATCTTAATTAAAAAATTTTTGGAAGGAATGGAACGCAGCTCAAACGCCCATTTTTTGAGGAATTTGTATGTAATACGTATGTGGGTGCGCTTATAGTGGGAATTTGGGAGGCGGAAAGACGTTTTAACGAAGATAAGGTGAAAAAATTGGCCATAAAATTTGAAAATTAAAAATTGATGTGCAGGCCCAGGAATGATTCAGGGGGGTTACATGTAGGGCGCTTCGGACAATCTTACGGCAAATTCCACTCACATAACGACCATCTCCAAACGATAACAACAAGATCGCGACAAATATACAACGTTCCTTCGCCATTGCACAGAACAAGAATGAATAGGTCAACAAAGGGGGAATCAAATGCAAACGTTCAGTGCATCAGATTTTTGAAGAATTTATACAAATTTCTGCCCATTTACGGAATGGGGATTCTTTTTTGAATTTCTATAAGAGTTATATTTTTTACTATTATTTTAGACATAAATTTTTTGGTATAATTTCATCAAATGGTACTTAATAATGTGCAGAAGGCGTTTCCGCCCCCTAATTTTGTGTGCGCTATCAGTTCTTTTTCTAGAACGTATAAACCACATTTCAAGGCATTTTGGGCTGCGGCGGTAAACTCCATTTAGTTGATTGGATTGTTGTTAAAATTAGCCCTATTTAGAGGAATTCGGATCATAGCTCAAATGAGTTGATTCATGAATGAATTAAGATACAGTAATTCAAGTCACAACCCTGGTTGTTAGTAAAGCAAATGGTTTTTACGTATAGTAGGACCCCAAAAAAATTTTTTTTCATGATTTTTTTAGGTTTTCTATTAAATTCGAATTCCCTGTATTAATGTTTCTTACTGTTTTTGTGCAGTTTTTGACATTTTCGAAAAATAATTTTGTAACATTATTATAACAAGAAAAGACTTCTTCTTCTTCACTATTCACGCGTTAGTTTAAAATTCATGTTAGTACGTTAATCCCCTATAAAACGCAAGGACTGTCTGTTCGTTCAGTGTTTCCAAATTTTGGCTAAAGTTAAATTTCGACTTTGCCGCGCTTTTTTCTATCGCAAACAACACTCCGATTTTTTTATTTTGAGCATTTTTGATTACACAGATCGACATAATTTTTAATGGACTATCCGCTGACATATCGATTGCCCTCATTGATGAGATACTCGGGCAATCCAGAAAAGCGCGGGAAAGTCAAAATTTAACTTTAGCCAAAATTTGGAAACACTTCGTT
>SAUE01003071.1:46051-58738 GCA_009724625.1 Deladenus siricidicola | reverse complement strand
TTATATTCCCAATATGCTTAGAAAAACTTAATTTATTATCAAGAGTAACTCCAAGATCTTTAACAAATTCAGTTGATGGTATATCAGTATTATTAAGAAAGTAGTTATGGTTATTATTATTTTTGCCTATGTAAAGCGCAAAACACTTTTTAGGCGCAATTTTTAGTTTTCAATTGTTAGCCCATTCTCTTAAGGAATAACAATGCTTTTTCGAGAATATTAATTTTCTGGTCGTTACTGTGTTTAATATAACGTCATCAGCAAACATTTTGATTTTGACTTCTTGCGGTAAATGCATTGGTAAATCATTAGCATTCGGAAATGCAAAAACTGATTTTTGTCAGATAAAATTCGGTCGTTTGTGAGGAGAGTGGCGCAAATTTAGGAGGGGGGGGGGGTGGCGCAGGGGAAGAGAGAGGGTAGCGCGGTAAGGGCGAAGGGGTGGCGCGTTGGGAAAGGAGGGTTGCGCAAGAGGAGATTAATAGTGGCGTGGAAAGGGAAAAGTGCATTTTAGAGTTCAAAAATCGATACCTGAGTTTGCCCAAGATGATAGGAAAATGTGTGTTTTAATGTTAACTTTCAAAAAATTTCGAGCGCGCGATTTATTTCACATAGCTCCGCCACGTAGAAAAATATTATTGCAATTTTATACAACAAATATTTCTAAAAATGATCTTATTTCTGGTCTACTATGATCTTATATCCGGTCTACTACGATCTTACTTCCGGTCTACTATGACCTTATTTCCGGTCTACTACTTAATTTCTGGACATTTTAGGGGTAGCGCACCAAATTGCGGTTTTTTGCGGGGGGTCACACCGAGCCCCGTAATATTAAAGAGAAATGTATTGGGTTGGTGCATAAGTCATTGCGCATTTTTTCAAATTTAAAAATGTGCACAAAAAATAAACGTTTGGCATTATGTTTTGTGTTATTCTAAAGATCATTTCTTGCTCTACAAGATAGTGTATTTAGTTTTGTTTTGATTGCGATAATTTTTGTTTATTATTAGTTTATTAAAATGGAGTGTCAAGTCCACGAAAAAAACATTTTCGACACTTTCTTTTGATCGAGTTTAACCTCGACTCAAATGTTTCTAAAGCGGCTCGCAAAAGAAGAAGCTATGATAACAAGGCCTGTTCAACATGTAACAGCGCAAAAAATGGTTAAGTCCGGACAAATTTAGCATAATCCGGGTAAAAAATCGGTCAGACAACAAAAATTCGAAATTTTATACGCTTCACGTTTGTTGGTGAATGAGATAAGCAAACTTGAATCCGAAATACATTTGTATATTTATGAAAACAATTAATGTTAGAACAACTTTCGTTTAAAAAAATTTGCATTTTTTTGATAAAAGTTAAATTAAAAATGAAACTTAAATTTTTTAAAGTTCACTTTTGCTTTCAACTTTTTTTTACATTTCACTTTTGCTTTTTTAAAGTTAAATAAAATTTTGAATTTTTGCTTTTAACTTTGGCAGAAAAGTTTAATTTTATTTTTTTTGCAGGAACGACACTTTTTTCTTAAAAAAGTTACAAAAAGCTATGATGCACTACAGAAATCTAACCAATTTTGAAGGGTATTGCTTGCAAGCTGTTAAAAAAAGTAGATCTGTGTTTTTCAAAAGAGACAATGGTTTTTTCCCAAACATTGCCATTAAAAAAATATTTGTAAAAAACTTTAAAAAAAGGAAGGAAAGTGTTATATAAAAAAATCAAATAAAAAAGAATATAAAGCATGAATTATCAAAAACTTTAAAAATCGAAAAAAGCGAAATTAAAAACTGTGCGTAACCGCGTCCCACATTACAGTATTATATTCAAATTTCAAGCCATTTTTTTGTTTTTGTCGGATTTTTTGTTATGTTCAGCCCAAATCAATTTACTTGAGATGTAGTTGGCTGTATAACAATATAATTTTAGATACATAAATAATTTTTTAATTACGTCTATCTTGCCAAAAACTTTTGACACAACACATTTTCTTTCCTATGCTTTTTCTTTGTGTATGGTCTAACAACACTTATAAATTTTATTTGCTTTTTCATAATCAAATAAAAAACTAGTATTTTTTATAAAGCTTTACATATATATAATTTTCTAGATCAAGTGAAAACTTCTCTGCTTTCGCCAATGGTATTTCACGTTATATACATGTATGTAAAAGCACATGATCTTTTGATTCTTATATCATACCTAATGTAGTCTAGTTTGTTTTACCAGACCTACTGCTATATATATGTACATGTACATGTACATATATGTACAAATAAACATACGTATGTATATGTGTGTATGTTAAAATGTGTGTGGGGAAATAAGCAGTAATGCACGTAAAGAACAAAATTAAACTGATGATGCGCCAATAAGACAACACATTTTTCAAATTTTATTGTTGGAAAAAATAAAGAAACTTCGCTTTTATTGTTATAACAAATTTGGAAAAAATAGCATCTATTTTAAGTTTACTTTATTAATATAAAATTTGAAAATTTACTACAAATAAACGTCAATCCGGATTTTGCTCTAGGCACAAATGTTTTTGGTTGGGGCTCAAATGACCGGGGTGGAAATCGAGGAATTTTTTGCTGAATTAGTTCATATTCATTACACAATGTAACGAAAACTTTGGTGTTCTTTTAGAATATGTACATATAAAAAATCACCCAGATTCTTTTAATTGTTATCATATAATCATAAGCTTTTTTGTTTTATGTTATTTTGTGAATATATTTTGTTTTGGGAAGGCGCAGATAGAGCGCGTGAAAATTTTGTGAATATATTAAATATTTATAAAAATTGTATAGATTGTGTAATAGAATAGTTAACATTAAATATGAAAAGATTTTCAAAAATTTAGGTGATTTTCTAAAATTCTTTTTTTTGTTTAATTTAAGAACCATTTTGTGAATTTAAAATATTTAAGTTGTATGATATGACACAAAAATCAATTTTTTATTTTAATTAATAATTTTTTTACAATGCACAGAACTTCATTTATTTTCACTACATGCAAACTTTCACTATGCAATTTTTACGTTGTTGAAAATTTTTCGAATTCGTAGTGCATCCAGAAGTTATAATAAAAATCGTGCATTATAAAGCGTTAAAATATCAAAAATCTTTTAATTTACATTTTAGAATTTGCTTCAATGAGAAATATCGATCAGTGATTTTTAAAATACTTTCAAGATGGCTGGAGTATTTGACATTGAGCTTCCCGATCAAGACAAACAATACGAGGGTGATCTTTTGGATATGGACGAAGAGTACGTTAATGTGCGAGACGTATGATTTTATTTTGTTCGATAATATTGTTTTATTGAAGAATTCCCATAATGGGTATGTTGTTAAGGTAATTTGAAGCCTCACATTAACCAATACCGTAACAATAAATGAGTTTATTTTTTATTTTTTCCGCTTTTCTAAATCTGTTTGCATTGGAAATAAATTTTGCAAATTATAATTTTTTAATGATTTTTTAAAAATAAAACATTATTTTTACATAATTTAAAAAAATTAAATTTGCGTGTTTCCAAATGAAGTAAGCTATTGCCATTATATATACACATCACTTTACCTAGAAAAATGAAATGAGAAAATAAACCACATAAGATCTGAGAAAACGTCTGGTTTTGGTCATGTCTTCGATTTGGTTGAAATTGATGTTTCTGGTATATTAAAAAACTTGCTAATTCCCAATTTTATTAATTTTTTGATACGAATAATGTTTGCTTCAAGACGACCATGCTACCGTAGTCGATAACCTCAATTTTGCATTTGTAATCAGCAAGTCATTCTGCCCCGAAACATAAAATTCAATCTTTCAGAAACCATGACCAAAAACTAGGATTCCGGTCCAATGGAAACAAAACTCGTTTTCTCAGAATTTGCGTCTCAAGCACTTTTTTCGGTGTACATTAAACTACTTTTTGTTTAGGGAGAAATATCGGCACCGCCACCAAGTTCGTCTTACATGTATGTTTTTACTCGAAAGTTTAAAAACTTGGTTTAATTTTTTTAAAGTTTTAATCAAAATAATGTATTATCGCATTTAAAAAAATTTGCATTCACAAAATTAGAAAATTTGAAATCATGATAAACAATAAAAATACAAAACTCAAATTAATAATTATAGTGTTATAAAATGGCGCACCTTGTTTTTTAATTTTTAGGGAAGATCCTTTCTTTGAAAAAATTGAACTCGGTGAAGCTACTGTAAATCCGCCTGACACTCGTGTCGGCCCCGAAGATTTTCAGTTATTACGAGTTCTGGGAAAAGGCGGTTATGGAAAGGTTTTATTTAGTCAAATATGATTACATTTTAAATTATAAATTTAAAAAATTAAGGTATTTCAAGTTAGAAAAACGTCTGGTAAAGATATGGGCAAAGTCTTTGCCATGAAAGTGTTAAAAAAGGCTACTATTATTCGTAATCAAAAGGATACAGCTCACACAAAAGCTGAAAGGAACATCTTGGAGGCTGTAAAGGTAATTTTTTTGAGAGAAAAATGCCTTTTTTATTTTGTTCGATACCAATGTTTATTTTATTGCATGTTTTTATTGATTCAAGTCATAGCTCTAAATAAGATGTTCACAGTAATAATTTCCTTACCGTGTTAGTGACATGAATCCGTTTTAAATCCAATTGAATTCAAACTGCGGATTCAAAAATTTGAGATGTCAAAAGTTTTATCAATTTATGTATTTGGTATGCATATAAGCATACCATTCAATTTGCTTTGACGAGACATCTCTTTATAAAAATGTAGTTTTTAATAGAAACTGAAAAAGTTATTTATAATAAACCAGGTTTTGGTTGGCAAATTCAAATTTAATTTACTTTATATATATTAAATAATCATTTATACAAGTGAAACACAAATGCCGCTTTGCTAATCAAACCCTGATTTTTCCTGCAAAATTTGTTCAGTTTATATTAAAAACTAAATTTTACAACTTATAATGACACATCTCACCAAGGCAAATTGAACGGTATCAAAGCAAAACGAATTGTACAACAAACACATAAATTGATAAAGTTTTGAAGCGTCGAATTTTAGATAAAAAACAACTAAAAACGTAGTTTTATTTTTTTATTATGCCGAGTAATTTTTTAAAATAAGAAAGTGAATAAGTGCTGGGACTTGAAGCCGTTTTGAATCAACAACGGATTCTAAAACGGATTCTAAATGTATATTGCAGTTTAGCAGATAATCAGAGTCTGGGTGGATAAATAAGGAAAATACAGGAAAGTTGCTAGTTTAAGTTAATTTGAAAAAAGGTCAAGTTCGAAATGCCAGTTCAACTTGAACTTTTCAAAATTAATTGGAACCAACGTTTTTCTTGATAAATTTTATATTTTTAGATAATTTAAATGAGATTTGAAGCGGATATAGTTTTTTAATTAACAAATACGAAGACTTAAAAATCGAAAATTCGAGTTGAACTGGCATTTTAAACTTGAATTTTTTTCAAAATTGATTTGACCTGAAGAATTGAATTTGAAAAATTCAAATAAATTTAATTTGAAGCGAAATCACAGATACATATAAGCGAAAGACATGAAAATTATTACTTAAAATTTGCATGTATTGTTTTTAAAAATGTAACATTATGAAAATTTGTTTTAGAGTCCGTTTATTTGTGATTTGTTATATGCTTTCCAAACGGGTGGAAAATTATATTTAATACTTGAATACCTCAGCGGTGGTGAACTCTTTATGCATCTGGAACGAGAAGGTATATTTCTTGAAGACACTGCGGCTTTTTATTTGGCTGAAATTGTGGTTTCGTTGGAACATCTTCATCAACAAGGAATCATTTACCGGGATTTGAAGCCAGAGAACATTTTACTTGACAGTAGAGGTATTTTTTAATTTTGGTTGAACGGTGCCGTATTATTTCTTATCATTTCTTATAATATTTATGTGTAGTATGTGTGTCCTTGGAAAATATATTAGATTAGCAATATATTTTTGCTAAAGCCGTCTTTCTGCTTTTTACCTATCATTTTCATTCTTACACACCTTTCATTCTCCTCACTGCACTACTATTTGCTCGAGAAAAACCTACCGCATATTAAAAAAAGAGATGGGATATTTACATATAAATTTTTATAAATTTTGTGTAGGGTTTACTTCGCATCTAAAATTATTAGATTTTTTCAAGCAAATGACAATAGTTTTTTTCTATTTTAGGACACGTAAAGTTGACCGATTTTGGACTTTGTAAAGAAGCTATCGAAGGCGACCAAAAAACTCATACTTTTTGCGGCACGATTGAATATATGGCACCGGAAATTTTAATGCGGTGCGGTCATGGAAAAGCTGTGGATTGGTGGAGTTTAGGTGCGCTTACTTTTGACATGCTCACTGGTGGGCCGCCTTTTACAGCTGATTGCCGGAAGAGAACAATCGACAAAATCTTAAAAGGGCGGCTGTCTCTTCCGGCATATTTGAGCGCAGAAGCACGTGACCTTATCAAGCGGTTGCTGAAGCGGCATACAGAGACTCGTCTTGGAGCTGGACCGAGCGACGCTGACGAAANTATATATATATATATATATATATATATATATATATATGTATGTATGTATATATTGTACAAAAAATGCACTTTTTCATTTATTTTTTCCAATAAAAAAGGCAACAAGAACTTTTTCAATTATTATTTTTTCTAGCAACATGAACTTTTTTTGATTCATTTTTTCCATTTTATGTCGACATGATCATTTCCGACATTTTACAAATTATTTATTTTTTATTTTTTTAATTAAATGATTCAATGCAATAAATAATGAGCAAAAATTAGATATATACATAGCTTTTACATTGAATTTTTTCTTTTTATCACGTGTCGTACGTCAAATATTGAGCGCTTCAAATTACTTAAATTTTCAGAGCAGAAATCGAGTAAAAATTTTAACAAAAAATTCATGATCGCCAAGAACTTTGAACTGAAAAAATTTCTCTTCGCCAAAAAAGTGATTTACTTGAATTCACCCGAATGAGTTCATATATTTTACGAGAACGCGATATGAAAACATAAAAATCTACTCTATTAGAAGGAGGATAAAAAATACTATAAATCGTTATGTTGATAACTATATTTTAGCACTTTTTTGTATGATATAAAAAAGTGCCAAAATTTAGTTATCAGCCTAATAATTAATAAGGATTTGATTTCGAATCATACTCGGAGTGACGCTTTAAATATTTCGCGGAGGGGGTGTCCAAAGTTTGGCCGCTTACTGTATAAATTCTGAAGGGCCATTCAAATAGGAAATGACAATTTGTTGGCTGTGGCAATGGAATGATTAAACAGAGAAATTGTGTATTTATGACATTTTATGAGTATTCAAAATTTGCAATTTGCTAAACAGAATGAGCAGAAATAAACAAGGGTTTTGCTGATTTTATTAATATAAATTTTTTTAGCTTGAAGCACCGTACAAGCCGAATATTACTAGCGATGACGATGCTAGTCTTTTTGATACAAAATTCACAAAAATGACGCCAATAGATTCGCCGTGTGAGCCTACAACTATGCCAATGTCCGTTAATCCATTTGAAGGTTTTACATACGTAGCGCCGTCTGTACTGGAAGATATAGCTAGGCCAACGTTAATTCGGCCAAGATCGCCTCGAAAAAGCTATTTGTCAATTAAGTGAGTATTTTTTAAATAAAATTTGACACAAATCTTCAATAAGAAACAAATATGAATTTAGCATTATTTGCCATTTTTATGCTGCCTCCGTCAAAAACGGTAAAATGTCATGTTGCAATTGTTCTATTTGTCCAATTTAAATTGAATTTCTATCTACTTTCAGCGCAAAAAAATGACAAAAAACGATATTTTATTGACATTTTTATGGTTTTATGCGTGGGTACTAGAAGTGGGCCGCAAATTAATTTGATTTACTAAAATCGTAAATCGCATAGAAATTTTTTTTTACAAATCGTATTTTTTTTGTCTTTGATATAAAAGACAATTTTTTGTCTTTGTAATAAAAGACAAAAAAATGACTGATATCTCCACAATAGGATCATTTAATACAACATTTTTCAAAAATTGCAATTCCTAAATTTTTGCTCAATAAAGCCGCAAAACCGCAAATCGCAAAACATAAATTTTAACACCCATGGTGGGCACATCGAAATAAACTTATTTTGTTTGTTTACCAAAGCTGTACAACACGTTTATTCGTTTATGAACATGTGCAACGTTCAAGAATAAGTGGATACCGTTTCAGAAAATTTCCTTCAGAAGCTTCAGAAAATACTTTTTTAACTAAAAAAACTGAAAATGTAATTTATAACTTTTTTATATATTTATTTTACAGACACATTTTACAAGATCGATCATTTGTGGGAAGCTGTTTTTATTAAATGTTTTAAAATGTGAATTTGGATTAACAACTTGATGACTTTACTTTTCCTATGCCGCAATTTAAAATATTGCAGACAATTTTATATTAAAATAAATGTAATGGTTTTCTCTTTAGCCGTAATTACAACAACGGTAACAGCCATGGGAGCGTTCAAAACCAGCTTCGAGATGAGCCCATGGAGACCGGTGCACGATATTATTAACCATCTTTCAATTTTAGAAAGAAGTAAAATAAAATATAAGTTGATATGCTTTGTTTGGGCGTTTTTATCAAGGATTTGTCCATATCTTTTTATGGAAAATAACGTTAATTTTGGTATTACGTAGTACATTTTGTTTAAAAGCCGCATTTCCTAATTTTGAACTTTGGCGTGTATAGCAAAAAACGACATAGTATTTTTTGAAAGGAGGACGATAGATGAGCAGAACAACATAAATTGTTTGCGTTTTGGTTGAATGGTTCTGTTTTTATACATGTTTTTTTTTAAGTTTGCAAATTTTAGTTTTTGGTCAAAAATCTTTTTTTTTATATTTTTGAACTGTGGAAATAATGTTAATAAAACTAAACAAGTCTATCTTGTAGAAAATTAAATTTTCTTTTATCTTACAAGCAAAAATTTCGATATTGTTACGTTTTGAAAGCTTGCAATTAAAAAATGCGAAAAAGTCAACATTTTTTGCAAAAAATGTATGTTTTCGGTTCTTAAGAGAAGCCCCAACACTTTCCGACACATATTCTGAAAGCGCATGAAATTCTGGTTTGGATAACATGAAAAAACCAAAAAGTAGTGTGGGTGAAAAAAGCTGTAGTACTTTAAACGTTGAAAATAAATAAATAAAAAGAAAGACCAAAGTATATTATAATTTTCGGATAAAATACGGGATTTTTTTTGTTGAAATTTAAACGATTTTATTTTACGTTTCCCTATTTGTTTTAAAAACTACTAAGAATTTCGCAGAACACATTTCTACGAAATTCTTAGTACACATTTTCTAAAACAAATAGGAACAAAAAAAGTCGCAATTTTTTCCGAAAATTATATCTTAGTCCGAAAATTAATCCGAAAATACCGAAAAAATACCTTTGTCTTAAAAACAGAATATTGTTTCACACCTTTAAAATTATATGTCATTTGAATAAACATTTATGTAGTTTCAAAACCGAACCACAAAACCAAAACACATGTTATTCTGATTGCCTATTATTCCTTTTTTAATCAAATGCATTGGGTTGGTTTTTTGCTGCACTTTAGCTTTTTTAGACCAAAGCTCATTCTTGCAAAATGTCTAAAAGTGTTGTGTAGGATATTGTATGAAATTATTTGGTTTAAAATGTTAAAAAACAACACAGATCTTATGATACTTTTTGTGTGCCATTTTTCCGCGATATATGCGTCATTTTCTGCGCCATATGCGAGACGCAATTTATGGACAAATTTCCACTATATAACTTTACTTACGAAATTTTGAAACTTAATTTAAATGAAATATTCTTGATTGTAATAATATGCAGTTGTCAACTTTTTCTGTTGTTGCAACCTTCTGTGGTTGGAACTACAGGGTGTCCCAAAAAAACCCGAAGAAGCGTTATTTTGTTAATAAATGAAAATTGCATAAATTAAACAGTGAATAACAATAACAAGACCCTTCAGCGATAATATACACAGGCGGTTTCGAAGTGGCCTCTTCCGGTTGTGGTACAGGTGTCCAAACGTGACTTGAAATTTTTGGCGATGGGACGCAGCTCTTCTGCGATATTCAAGCCCACTACCGGTGTAGCGATTTTTTTAAACTCTCCAAACTTTTGTGGGGCTTAGCACATACCTTGGTCTCCAACACTGACCATATGTTGCGCTACGTCGGTAACTACAGGAAGCGATGAAGTCTGAAAAATGGGGGAAATGGGGTCCGGAGCCGCTTTCGCCTTGTGGGCCTGCGCAAAGTATCATTTCAGTAAGATTAAAACAAGTGCCTTAATCTTTAGAACTTTAATCTTTAGGCCAGAGTGTTTATTAAATTCTTTAAATTTTAGTAAAATAAAAAATATTTTCAGAAAAAGAAATTCATGCGAATTATGCGGCAAGAGCGCAGTGACTTGCAAAAATTAAAAGAAAGTAAAAAAGTATTCAAAACTCCGTTGTTTATTTATAAGTTTACCATGTTTTCTTAAATGGTGCAATCTTTTTACTTCCTCTGAAATTGAAGTCTGCTAACTCATGATTAAAAATAAATGTGTTTCCTTCATATAAAAATCATTTGTGCCTCGTCAGAATCAATCTTTTCGCTGAATACATTACTTTTTAAATTAGAATTACTAAATAATTTTTTTACATGCGAGAAATGTGTTTTGAGTGAAAAAATATGAATCAAGACGAATATATAATAATCAGGAAAAAAAGTTATGTAAATATTTCCATATTCTAGATGGTTTTGAGTTTGCAAAAAACTGATACGAATGGCTTGCAAAATTAACATATAATAAAAAATTCAAAACTTCGTTTATTATTTATAATTTTATTATGTTTTTGTTAAGTGGTACAATTTTTTAATGTTTAGAATTGGAGTCTCGCAGACTCGTAATTTACAAACCTGAAATGGATATAAATTCCGAATCGTTTTGGTTTTCCAAAATTCCGACAGTTTTTATGCCGAATTTTGTGATTCACAAAACTTTGGGTTATGATAGTGCACTAGCTAACACAATAAAAAATGTTTTATGGTTGTGAATATAATGATTTGTCGCAGATCATCACATCAGACTTTTTGTTAGCATATGCTCGACTGCGAAATATCAAATTTTAGCACATATTCAAAATTAGGCTCAGTTACAAAACATCGAACACTTTTATGCGGTATCAGAGTTTTTGGGAGTGCAGAAAACGAATGTGATATGGCGTCATTTTGGAAAAAATGTTTGTTTTTTATTCACCAAATTGGAAAATCACATGGGGATTATTAGAAAACAATTATTATAAATTTTAAGAACAAATTTTTTACTTTGTTCAATGAATTCCTTTGCTATTTAAAAGACTTTTTCTAAAAGTGGTCCTCCGGCTGACACAACGAGAAAAAGTTGATGTCTCAGATTTGGCTGGAATTGTGTCAAACGTTAGTTTAACATCCAACTAAGAAATTCTGAAAATTTCAGTTCTTTTGGTAAAGTATTATACTTTCTGGGATATGGACCTTCAAAGTTGATCATGGGCCAATAAGTGTGATTTTCTTCAAAAAAAAAATTGTTTTTTTTAATATATGTTTTCGAAAGAGCTTTGAGAGACGCGTCGAATGAAATAAAGCCCGTTTAATTTGGTTCAGAATTGAATTTTTTATGGACGTTTGAAGAAAATCACACTTATGGTCAACCATGGTCAACTTTGAAGGTCCATATCTCAGAAAGTACTTTACAAAATTTTCAGGATTTCTTATGTTAAACTAACGTTTGACACAATTCCAGCCAAATCTGAGACATCGACATTTTCTCACTGTGTCAGACGGAGGTCCATTTGGTCCATTTTTAGAAAAAATGTTAATGTGCTACAGAAATTTAGAAATACTCGATTTTCGATCTTCGGAATTTCAACTAAGTACGCTCGCTTTTTTAATTTTCTATTTTTTATACATACAAGGGATAGTGCACGAACGAAGGGAACCATTCTTGCCATGCCATGTATTTTATATCGTAGAATTTTTATTAGTTTAGTATCTGTTTCCTTATTATACAGAAAAACTAACAACAAAAAATATAAAAAGGTATTGTCGAAAATGCAACGACACGAAAATGACAATGTGGAAAATACTACAAAGCCATACAGCACGTTCTATGGAAATTCGATTTTCGAAAAATCGAGAGGGTCTTTCGATTTTTCTAACTTCAAATTTATTTTTTTTCAAATTTATTTATTTTTACCCCTGAGAAGATCTCAAATCTAAAGAAATTTTGCACAAAAATTAAATATGCGTCGAGAAAATGTAGAGCTATGGAAAATTCGGCTTTTTGCTTAATCCGACGAATTTCATCAGATATCCTGGTGTCCAAACTTTAGTATTGGCGGATGGAAAGAAGTTACACGGGATTCAAGTCACAACACAGATCTCAATATATTTGAAACAACCTAATATGCATATGTTACATATATTTTCTGTCATCTTTATTATAACATTTGTGTATGAAATACTTTTCCTCCGACAAGCACAAAAACACAAAACTAACATAAAAAACCCAGTTATTAAAAAATCATGCATGCTTTATCTTTTCAATGTCCAAGAAGTATTCAGCGACTCCGACAAAGTAA
>SAUE01003071.1:721-11335 GCA_009724625.1 Deladenus siricidicola | reverse complement strand
TTCGTCCAAGAGTTCAGAAACCACAATAGCCCGTCCACCCGTTTTCGTGGGACTGCAAACTGCTAACTGCTAAGCCGAAACTTTTCTTTTTGGTGTGAAAAAAGGATTTCGAGTGCAATTATTTTGAGTCCCAATTTTGGCGGGAATTCAAATTATATATCGAACGGTCTTTTACTCACGCCGTGCGTGACAGATGTATTAAATTTCGATTAAAGTTTTTTATTCTTTATATGTATTGTGCACTTATGATAACGGTAAATATAGAAAATATTTCGTAATCCAATGCAAAATCGCAAACTACAAATTATTTTTAAGTCTTTCAACTTTTTATGCTTTAATTTGCATTTTTTTTTACAAATTGCAAAGTTGCAAATTTTTGAGAAATGTTAAATGTGTTTTTTGAACATTATACGAAAATTTTTACAGACTTTCGCTAACGTATACGGTATCGTGCCGCGGTCGTTTCATGGGGCCGGACTGCGATTTGTCCTGCAACAAATCCACCGTAAACTCGGGCAGTGCGATTTGTGTGAGTGTGAGGACGGGATTTTTCAGTCTCTGTCGATGGACAACTGCTAATCAGGTAACAACAACAACAACAACAACAACTTTTTTTGATACTGTAGCACAACTTTTGGCTACATCATACTGTATGTTGGCTATATACATCTTTGGCCTATATCCTACAGTACGCTTGTTGCGAGTGCTTTTACTTAAAACAACAAAATGTTGTTTGCCACAACTTTCGACTTTACCTGAATCCAAATGAATTCAATGATTCATCTCAGGTTCAAATGTTCAACGGCTGCAGTGTTTCCATGAAAAATTAATTTTAGGAAGTAAAGTGGACTTTACTTTAGAAAAAAAAAATTAATTAACTTTAAATTAATGACCTGCGCCTGTTCCGAACGTAAAGTAAGATTTGAAGTCGAACTCCCTCCAGTTCTTTTTAGAGGAGGAAAAATGTTATTAAATAGAAATTGCAAAACATTCCTGCCAAGAAGACCAACAGCATTATTTATATTTCAATTAATTTTCGTTTACGTTATTAGGCAAATTTCATTTCGCCACTTTATTTTGTTCATGTAGAGTTCACTTACATATCATTTTATGGTAAAGACTTTTTGTTAATTTGGAAACATTGAATGAATGACTTTGATTTTGGAAGAATTAAAAAAAATGTTTTGCAAACATTTCGTTACTCAACAAATGAAAAATGCAAATTTTCAAAATCCGTCCACAACCAAAGCCAACATTCCACTTGAGCGTTGAGTAATAAATTTTCATTGCAAATTTATTTGCAAATTCGAGTTTGTGACGACAAATTTGTGGACATGTTTGAAGGTGTCCGAGTGTAAAAACTGTCCGTGGGGCATCGAGGAGAATTCGTATTGCCGCGACGAAAACGGCGGCGTTCTCGAGGCGAATCACGCGGTTGGTCGCTTTTATTTTTCACTTTTTTCTTACTTTTTTTCTCTTAAAACTATACTGTATACTTTGAAAATTTGACAATTTGCACAATATCCTTCAATTGACGCACATATGTATGTACTGTGCATGTGTATGTATGTATGTATGTACTGTAGGGCGTGGTCTCGGCGGGATATCAGACGGCTTCGATCGTGCTCGCCGTTCTCAGCGGAGTTTTGGTGTTTTGTTTGCTGGCGACGTGCATTTACGCCTGTGCCAAGTAATTTTTCACTTTTTATTTTAATTTATATCGATTTTATTATTTATTACACACATATCACACCATTTTTGGTTGGTTGAGTTGGGCGTTGCGGGCAGACTCGAATCCTTAGCCCCATTGTTTCCAACCCCCACTCCCCCCTCCCACTCCTCCTCCCCCTAATGCGCCCGCACTCCAACTTGCGTGGCGAACTTCGTTCCCTTGCAATTTGTGTGAAAATGTGCGCTAAGATTCGTGCGCTAAGTCTTAAGAAGAACCTCCCCCCCCCTCTCTGGCTAAACAAAACAATAATTGTAAAAGAGTGTTAGGCAGCCACAAATTTTTCGCCTCTACCTAAGCCTTAAGAGGCTTATTTATTTCTAACCTCACTCCTTCTCCATATTCCAAAAAAATTTGGAAATGTCGCTTTCGCCTCAACTAGTTGAGAGGCATCCCCGGAGCATGAAGGCAGGCCCAAAAAACAATCAGAATTAAAAACTTTTCTCATCTTTAACCAATAATAATCAAATAATTTTCATTAGAATAAGAAAAACTCAAATCCAAAAAAGTCAGAAAGAAATTATGGATAAATTTATGTACGCAAATTGGCTAAAATATCTAAGTATTTATTATTTATTTATTATTTTGTTTATTTATTTACATATTTGGTTAGAGTGCCGCGCAAGAGGAACCGAACGACGACGAGCTCGCGCACGCCACCCGGCTACAACAACGGCAACTTTCAGGCGAATAATCCACCGCCCAAAAGCGCGACCACCTACCTCACGCACGCCGGCGAGGCGGAAAACAACGCCCTCAACAATTCCGCGGCGAACGGCGCGATTCCGCACGCGCCGCCGCGCAGCGGTCACGCCGGCCAGCACTTTTTGCCGCCGCTTCTCAACGGTAAAGCCAGTGGGTTTTTGCTACCTTAACGTATCAATTAATCATCTTACCGTATCAATTAATCATCTTACCGTATCAATTAATCATCTTACCGTATCAATTAATCATCTTACCGTAGCAAAAATCCGTGTTAGATCCAATTTGAAATACATATATGTACGAAAAATAAAAATACTTATGGATCCGGCATTCCAAGGTGGACAGCACTACAAACGTATCAGGGGTGCTAACATTTACGATTTACGTATTTACGGCGTTTTTTGGCCCAAAATTTACGATTTACGAAAAATCGGCTGATTTTCGTAAATTTTTACAATTTTTTTTCACAACATTTTGCAAGTCAATTGAAATTTTTTTAACTCAATTGTGTTTAAATTGGGGCAAAAAACGTCGATATCCGTAACTCAAAAACCGTCAACTAAAAGTGAAAAAGCAGCTACAAAAAACCGAAGTAAAATAGAACTTTATTTTTAAAAAATTAGGAAAAAACTCAAAAAAATATTGCAAATTTTCAATCAAAAATTGAAAATTTTCTATTTACGAAATTCAAAATTTATTTTTGTAGCACCCCTGATATGTATTTTTATTTATTTAAGAAAAAATGCATTAAAGGTTATATAAAATAACACAATATAATGCCCTTGGCATTACTCAATAAAATACAACAATATTAATTTTTTCATTAATTATTACAAAATAAATATTTATTTATTTATTTAATAGATTTTCGATAAGTCTCCTTTTAAAAGTTTTAGTTGTCAATGCCATAACAATGTATTGCAATAAAGTCTATTCCAATCATTCGTAATTCTGTTCCCAAATGAGTTTTCTGTTTTCTTATTTTTGCTTTTTGACCGAATTTGAAAAGGATGTCATTTCTCGACGACATAGGAAGGAAGTCACCAGGAACAATGCTAGTTTGATTCGTTATAAGTTTATAAACCATAGTTAAACCTGTAATTTTTCTACGAAATTCTAGAGAATGAATATTTAACATTGTCAATCGTTCATCATAAGAAATATATTTATGCATACATTTGTGAAGAGCAACGCGAGTAAAATACTTCTGAATTTTTTCAATTCTAGCAATTTGACCCCTTAGAGAAGGATTCCATACTTCAGAAGCATATTCAACTGACATATGTTTTAAAGGCCATGCACCATATATTTAACTTTTTGGTTTTTAGTGTCCGAATAAGTTGATTAGCTTTAAAGTAAGCACTCTTAATAATTTTGTTTATATGTTCTTTAAAAGTAAGTTTTTGATCAACGTATGTAGTTGGAGCGTAATTTTTTGAACGGATTTTATTTATTTTTTCTTTAGTTACTTTTTCGTGGATGGCAGAGAGCTAATTTGAAAAAATTAAAAAATAAATTTTAAAAATCCGTGCAAAACACTTCACACATTCAAGTCGAGCTTCAAGGCTTTGTGGGCGCTTCAAGTTGACTCAACTTGCTCGGCTCAACACTTGAGCTCCACCAAAACAAAACACAAAACATTTGTTCAGAGTCGTCGATGCGATCGCCGCTTTTGTTTTCGCTGCCGCCGCCGGCGCATTTGGCGCAAAACAATTCGCTGAACGAGACGCTCAACTCCAGCTTCAGCGGTAGCCAGGCGCCAAACGCGCCGCCCAGTCTCTCCGCCGACGTCTAGCGCGCGCCGACAAACAACAACTTACCACGTCAACGCACACATACACATACGCACACAACGATACATACACATATGTATATACACATACATACATGTATGTAATCCCTGCTAGTGTTTTTGTGTCTAACGTTGAATTCATTTTGCCATTATTCTCAATTATTCCAAATATTTTCACAATACAGTTACAATAAGCATACATACATATACGTATATGTATACGTTCGTATATGTATGACAATATGCAGTGAGCTCCTCCGGCTTGAATGGCGTGAAAAAGTTGATTTCAATCACAGCCTTTTAGCTCCACCTCCATTTACAAATATATGTACATATTATCCTACTGTATCACAACACATTGTTTGGACAGGGATTATTGAAAAGTGATCTACCACCACCCCTAAAACCACCACTAAAACTACCACCACCATCGCGAGTGCTATAAAACTTCAAAAACTTTCATTCCAATTCAATAATTTCTTCAAAAGCATCACTTTTGAGTTCGAATCCGCCATTTTCTTTCTTTTTATTTGCTTTTTTTGCTCCCAAACGGTGCTGGGACTTAAATCCGTTTTGAATCCGATCGAAAAAGGATTCAAAAGTTTGAGGCTTTACAACTTTGTCAATTTGTATAAAAATAAACCGAATGGTATAAAAATAAATATACCATTCGATTAGCCTTGATGAATTCTCTCTTTATACGTGGTTAAATTCGGTTTTTATGAAAAACTAAGCAAGTTATTTAGGAAAAACCAGTATTTGATTGGCAAATTCGTAGTTTTAATTTATTTTGCATTAGATAGGCCATTTATTGGAGTTAAAAACAAATTCCGAAATTTGCTAATCAAACTCTAGTTTTTCCTACATAACTTGCTTAGTTTTTCATAAAAACAGAATTTAACCACGTATAAAGAGAGAACTCGTCAAGACGAATCGAATGGTATATTTATTTTTATACAAAACATACAAATCGACAAAGTTGTAAAGCCTCAAATTTTTGAATCCGCTGTTTGAATCGGGATTCAAAACGGATTCAAGTCCCAGCACTGCTCCCAAAACGAGTCGAAAAGAGTGTTTTGAATGGAATGCCTGGTGTGGAGGGCTTTTGGATGGACGTAAAAAGTCACCGTACTCACTACAGTACGCTACTTGTGTTCGCAATACTTTCCATCCGCCCCTCTCTAAAACATTCGACCAAAACCATTGAAAACGCAAAAATGTGATAAATTTGCGCAAAAAGTGATCTTTTTTGAATTTATATTGTAATTCCAACCGACTATCATTCCGACAACAATAACAATAACAACAACAACAACAACAACGGTTACTGTCAGTTACCGTGATGAAATGTGTTTTCATTTTTTAATAAAAATTTATAAAAAAACAAATTTTTGAAAAGCGGAAAAATGATGATAATCTCGATTGTAATTGTAATTGCGAATTGAAAAAAGTATAAAATTGAAAAAGTTTTGGTGTAAATAAAAAATAATTATTTTGAATAAAAAAATAAATAAAATAAAATAAAATAAAATAATAAAATACTGCCAAAAAGTGTAAATATATGCAAATTTTTTGTTATTCGAATTTCATTTCAGTGAAATTCGACCTCAAATGTTTCTTTTCATTTCATTCTTAAACCTTTAAGAAGCTCATCACTATTCCACATTATTCTTGTTAACAATAATATTGTAATAATTTGAATTATTTGAATGAATATTTTATTTGAAATAAATTTTTTATTATTTTTTTATTTCGGCACGAATAATTTTATATTTTTTTATTTTAAATAACTTTGTGCTCTAACTTGCCAAATGCGAAATGCAATGCATCCGAACTTTTTTCCAAAAACGCATTCAAAAAATGCCAAAACTTTTTTTTCGGACGCCCCAAAATCGGTGTTGGGACATTTCGGGAATGCCATTTCGGATTGCCATTTCGGGATCGGATATTTCGGGATTGGATATTTCGGGATCATACATTTTTTTCAACTTTTTCAGATTTATTATTCAAATTTTTGTAAAATCGGCGAATGTCGCCAACTAACCTAGCTTCATCAAAATGGTAATTTACAGGAGAAAAGGGGAATTTTCCAAAAAGTAAACTTTTTTTTCCAAACCATAGCCTTAGGCCCTCACCACCACCAACCAGTAGCAAGGCTATGCTAAGCCTTAGGCTACTTGCCGAGTCCATTTTTTCTGATATTTCTTGTGACTTTTTTAGGATGTCTTGCATTGTTTCGATTAATTTTGAAGTGTTTCAAAACAAAAATAAATCTGAAAAAATTGAAATTATAACTTGGTCTCCCTTGTGGTTTTTTAGAACTTTGATTAGTTCTAACTCGCCGGCGAGTAAAGTCCGTTGAAAAATTTTTTCAGATTCGGAATCAGCACATCAAATAGAACAAGTATGAAACCCGAAAAAAAATTTTGAAAAAAAAAATCGAAATGTATAATCCCGAAATGTCCGATCCCGAAATGGCAATCCCGAAATTTCGCATCACCCCTAAATCAGTGTTGTGACTTTACAGGCAGCGACTCGCGAGCGACTAAAGCGCGAAATCTGAGGATTATAAAAGTATATTTACTTCTTTTTGTTTTTAATAAAAAATGAAAAGAAATAAATATAATCGAAAGAAGCGAAAATGTGCAAAAAACTCACGGAAAAATCCACTCGCGAGCAAAATTTTCGATTCGCGACGCGACTCGCGGCTTTAAATGTTATTATGCTTATTAAAATTTGAAAAATTATCGAATTTATGGACATATAAAGAAAGTGTATATATACTGACAATTATAATGATAATAAAAATTTGTTATTTGATTTAAAATGAAGCGTTGAAGATAAGGGGTAAAATTAGTGAAAATCGCGCGTCGTTTTCAAAAAAATGCAAAAATGATTCATCGACTTTGTCACGCGAGTCACAGAAGAGTCGCGAGTCGTTTTGCAAGTCACGTCACAACACTGTCCTAAATAGGGACATATGTAGGGGCGAAGAGCAAAAGAAGATAGAAGCATAAATAGTGAACGGAAGGGAGGATGAGGAGGTTACCCGACTTTTGCGCTTTGTCTGGGGCGCAAATGTCCGAGGCGCAAAAATTCTCGGGCGCAAGTGTCTGGGCCGCAAATGTCGGGGCGCAAGTGTCGGGGCGCAAAAGTCCGTGGCGCAAATGTCTGCCAACGGATGAGGAAGCGAATAAATGAAGATATAAATACTTTCAAAAAAATTTGTTTGAAAAAAATGGATCCATTTTTTGAATCCGGATTCAAAACGGATCGGATCCACGATGATTCATTTCGGATTTCGGATTTGGCATTTCGGATTCATTTCGGATTTGGCAGGTTTTGCGGATTTGGCATTCATTTTAAATGCTTAAAAAATTGCGAATAATTCAAAGAAAAAATTTATATTCAAAAATTTCAAATTGTTTATTCAAAATAAATTGTCACTTTAGAAAAAATAATATTTTTGCATAATCAATATTTGTAATAACAAATTGTGTAATGTAACCAACTCTTTAATACATTGTGGCCCAGGTTGGTGAAGGGGGGGGGCGGTGCAAATTATTTTTCAAAAAATTTTCAATTTTTTACACCATTTTTTGCCCCAATTTTCATCAAAATTTATGCAAATTTTGTGTTTTGAAGCGAATGTTTTGGCGTTTGATGCGAAACTACAAAGTCGCTTTTTAGCTGTTAACGCCGAGTTCAAATTCTCCCCCCCCCCCTACAAATAATCAAAATTTTGTTGTAAAAAGTTATGCCAAAATCACGAATTAAACGAATTATTAAAATTCAACGAATATTACCTAAAATATTTACAAAAAGGTTTAAAGTATTTTTCATATTTTCTTGGCGTGATTATTAATGTAGCCAATTTTTTTGCGAACGCCAAAAACAAAGCGCCACGCCCCCTCCTCGCAGCCAATTTGTGCCACAAAGTAAGAGATTGAAAAAATTGCTTTTTGCCAAAATTAATTTTCGAATATTTAGGGGAGAGAAAAGAGCAGTCAGTGTTTCCAAATTAACAAAAAGTCTTTACCATAAAATGATATGTAAGTGAACTCTACATGAACAAAATAAAGTGGCGAAATGAAATTTGCCTAATAACGTAAACGAAAATTAATTGAAATATAAATAATGCTGTTGGTCTTCTTGGCAGGAATGTTTTGCAATTTCTATTTAATAACATTTTTCCTCCTCTAAAAAGAACTGGAGGAGTTCGACTTCAAATCTTACTTTACGTTCGGAACAGGCGCAGGTCATTAATTTAAAGTTAATTAATTTTTTTTTCTAAAGTAAAGTCCACTTTACTTCCTAAAATTAATTTTTCATGGAAACACTGGCAAAAAGAAAAAGGCGATGACAGTAAGCGATATAAAACGAAATTGACAATAAAACGACAGTAAGCAATATTTTAAGAAGTGAAAGCAGAAAGCACCGTAATTTTGAATGAGAAAAGGCAAAAATTGAAAAAATCAAAAATATTTGAAAAAAATTTTTAATTATTAATTTTTTGCACAGAAAGAATGAAAAACAAATTTTTACATATATTCAAAAATCAAAGAGATTCTTTACAGTATACCGCACACGCTTGTCTACCGTATACACGCCTCTCTACAGTATACTGGACGCGTCTCTCTATTGTATGTATGCCGCACAATAAAGAAACCGAAAAAAGCAAAAATGCAGTTTTGAAGGCTGAACATTGCGTACCGTTGATTCATATCAATACGGTCGGGTACCGTATTCATTCATATGAAAGGCTCAGCGTCGAGTACCGTCCTCGAAGAAGACGCCACCGTCGATGGAACAGTACGTGGGGCACACGCCCTTCTCGCCAGCACTGCCGGTGGGGCCGGGCTGGCCCGGCTGGCCGGGTTGGCCGTCGTTGCCCGGAAGTCCGTCCGGTCCCGGCGGTCCTGCGAAGAAAAACATCGATTAAAAATATCCAAAATTTTATTTAAGAAACTTGAGAGTTACAAAATTCAAAATGTTGGCTTTTGTTAAGGCAAACCTTTGGGTCCTGGTGGGCCGGGCGCTCCGTCGTTACCGGGTAGACCCGGCGGTCCCGGCTGACCGGGCGGTCCTGGATCGCCTGAAGAATTTATCATTTTTGTTATGTTTTCACTTTTGTAATGCAATTAACAAAGTGTTGACAATAATTAGCAAACAAATTACCTGGCGATCCCGGCTCTCCGGGAATAAGCGGCTCGGAAATGGCTGGAGCACCCGGCTCTCCCGGTTGGCCTGGCGCGCCCGGCTCTCCCGGCGGTCCCGGCGGTCCCTTCGGTCCCGGCTCGCCGGGCGGTGCGTCCGTGCCGGGGTTGCCTGGTTGTCCGGNTCCCGGATTTCCGGGCAGTCCGGGCGCGCCCGGCTTGCCCGGACGACCGGGCCGGCCCGGCGTGCCCGACGGTCCCGGCGGTCCAGGCAGGCAGCAACCGTCGCAGCTGCCGCCGCCGCCGCGAGCGCCCGCGTCGGCGGACGCGTAGCCCGCCTGACGCGCTGTACGATTTTGTGCGGTGTGAGTCTTGATAACCGGCAGCGTTTTGAGTTCGTTGACCTCAGTCCAAATGTCTTTCGCCGATCCCTGAGATATATAACATTGATTTTTGAAATCATTTCGAAATTCGAAAGAAGAAATTTGTTGAATATAGGAAATTTTTCAATTCTCTTTAAATTTTTTCCTGATTTTCACAAATATTCTCATAGAAATGCCAAATTTTATTGGGTTAATTTTTTGCGTTAATTTAATTTTGACGGTATTTCTTCAAAAAATTACTTATAGATTTTGAATTGAACAAAATTTTCTACAAAATTTTGAAAATTTTCGAAATTTTTATGAAAATTTCCACACCCCTGGTAACCCCCTCCCTCACCCCAAAGTCGGAAACTTTTTTAACTTTCCAAAAATACTCGAAAAATATGTATTTTCCGAAACGGAAAAATGGAAATTTATATTCCGTATTGAATTTACACTGTGTATGTACTGTACCTTGCAGTAGTTGATCTCGCCGTGCATTTGGCGGCGAACGGTGTGGACATAGTTGTAGACCATGGGCAGCGTCACGCACACCGACAGCACAGCCACCACGGAGAAGGTGACGGCCGAGTAGGCGACGAAGCGGTAAGCCTTGATCCTATTCTCCCAAGTCCATCACCACTCAATTGCCTGCAAATACATTTGTATTAAAATACATACGTACACATGTGTATGTACATATGTATGTACATATATGAATGTTCCGTTATGGATTAAAGATTATCTTCGATGTTGTACATATACGCATGCATAAACACATTGGTATGAACTATTGGTAAACGTTTTTCTAAATAAATTATAAGTGGAATACGCAAAAATGTGTGTGTGTGTGTGTGTGTGTGTGTGTGT
>SAUE01003070.1:21244-32998 GCA_009724625.1 Deladenus siricidicola | reverse complement strand
GAAAATCGAAAAATGAAAATTCCACCAATTTTTTAACTCGGTTTAAATTATTTTTTTATACTTGTCCCCCCCCCCCTCCTCTACTCGAAAAAGTGATTTTTGTGAAAAAAATTTTCGATTCATCTTCGGTAACTGTGTGTTTTACATACATAACTTTGGATATTCCATATATACGCTATTATTATATTAGGTTGGTCCATAAATTTTGCAAAAAAATGATTGGCTGAACATCAAATAGCTAATCAAAATTTAATTTATCAATTCTAGATTTAAATGAATCAGTAGTTGGGCAAAATAAAATATTCGGATTCAATTCAGTGTATTTCTTAAAAGCCCTTACAAAGTATGAGTTATTTCTAACTCTATTTGTGGATCCAGGAATATGAACCGAACCTCGACCACGCTTAAGTGTCATTTGTGAAAGACATGCAATGGGAAGGTCGCCAAAGTCGTCACCTGTCGTTCCACCAGGACAACGCCAGACCCCATACGGCACATCTCACTGTTCATAAGTTCCGGCCGACAGATCACCTTCTCCGCGGTAGGCGCTTCACTGAAGATGGTCAGGTCTCACAACTTCTTCAGGTGGAAACACCACAAATTCTACACCGATGAAATCCGCTCTTGCGCGAAAAGTGGAAGAAAGTCATCGCAAATAACGGCAACTACTTTGTTTGGATTGAATCCGCTTTATTTTGTTGAAATATTAATTTTTGGAATATAACACAAATGTTGCAAAATTTATGAACCAACCTAATATGTATGTGTGCATTGAGAAAGAAAATATCAGCGGCAATACTTCTCCCACATTGTCAGGAGAAGCTACGCCGCTATAGAGTATATAGCAGGGGTGCTACGAAAATAAATTTTCAATTTCGTAAATCGTAAACCGTAAATTTTCAGAACCTCGAAATTTCGTAAATCGTAAGTAGAAAATAGAATATTTTCAATTTTCGAATGAAAATTTGCATTTTTTTCGAATGCAAAAAAAATAAATTTTGGGCCAAAAAAGCCGTAAATACGTAAATCGTAAATGTTAGCACCCCTGATATGTACACAGGTCCTTAGACACAACTATACGCACATATACATATAACTGTGGATGGATGTGCATAACTGTCTGTGGGTGGTTTTACATACATACGTGTATATGTATGTATACGAGTTTTTGCGCTAACCACACTTCATGTCATTTCAATAATTAAGACAAAAATATATAAAAAAATAAAAATTTGTTAGAAAAATTAGTGAAAGCTTATTCTTAATATAATTCTTAATAGAAATGTGTGCAATTTTTACCTCTTTTCGGTAGAAATAAAAAATAAAATGAAAATGAGGATTAATTATTATAAAACCTTTTTAATGAAAAAATCCCCTCTTTATTCAGCCACACAATTTTTCTCTCAATAATTTTTCCAACTATTTTTACCTCCTCAAAAAATCATTTTCGGCGAATAAATTTTTTGAAGATTTCATTTTGTTTAGAGTTTTGTGGTGAAAGCGCCCGAGTTTGCGCCGACAGCGAAGAAGTTCAAGACCATAGCACAGGCAAGTTTTGCATTACTGTCAGCTGTTTGTTGTGCTGTGACAGAGAAAATTTGGGATACGATGTGTATAGTTAGTTGGGGTACGATATGTATAGAACTTCTTTGTGATGTTGTAGTCAGTTACGGTGACACAAAAAAGCGCATTACTGTAACTGACTACTACCGTAAGCCTGAAATTTTGTTTGAGCGCACATATTGATGACTGTAACTGACAACTACCGCAAGCTTGGAAATTTTGCTTGAGCGCATATTAGAGAGGAGATAGGTCGATCTTTGGTCGACATTTTGCCAAAAGTGCACAATTTTTGGCTAGCGATCGAGTGCAATATGAAAAATCTTCGTTTATCTTTCTCTTGCCAGAAAAAAAGGGCAAACAGTGCTGAAAATTGTAAATTGCGTCCCTCTTGCATCAAAAACTCGTTTAAATTCGTATCCAAGATGGGTCCCACTTTGGATACTGTATTCAAATTTTTGCTGTATTCAAATAAATTCTTTTTGTTATTCTGAATTCAAATAGAGAAATTAACGTAGATAGGTTTTTGCATCCATTTTGTATCTGGATTTATAAATGGATACGGATTTAATATGGATCTACTTTGGATTCACGTCACAGCCTTGACGGTCAAAGCCAATTCCTGATTAAAACATTTTTCATATACATATTTTGTGTTAAATGGTCTCAATTTGGTCTCAGGGCATTCGTATGATGAGTCAGTCGGCGGCGGCGCGAACGGCCTTGAACCGCGAACAGAATGCCTTTCTCAGCAAGTACGGTATGTCGGCGATGCCGATGGCTTCCGCCGACAATTCCCTCATCGAGTGGGCGGAGTGGCGTGAAAGCTCAAAACTCGCATACATTCGTGAGAAGCTTATCATCGACCCGTACAAAGACTATTTCTATTACTGGACGGGAATTGTCTCAGTTGCCTATGTCTATAACTTGCTGGTACAGTGTGCAAAATTTTTTGTTAACATTCTAAAGGTTTTGGCAACATTTATAAAGCTTGATGACAATTTTCTGATAAAATATACATATGTTTCAATTTGCTTGTAGCATTGTCGAAAATTGAAACAATTCGTTTTGAACAATTTCCCAAACCATAAATGATAAATACTATGTATTATATGTATCAACCATATGTACATACATACATACATATGTACATACATACATACATGCATACATATGTATGTATGCAACAGCTACATATTTTAAATAAAGTGAAAAGGGGAAAGCAACAAAAAATGTTTTATTTTCGGTGTCAAATAAAATGAAAGAAAACGACAAACACATTGTCTGCCATGATAGCTCAGTTGGGAGAGCGTTAGACTGAAGATCTAAATGTCGCCGGTTCGATCCCGGCTCGTGGCATCTTTTTAAACTTTTTTATTTTTTTATTGAAAATTAATTTTAAATTAATAATTTTATGTTTTTACATAATTTCAGATAATTGTTTTTCGCTGCGTTTTCGTAAGTGTTGACGATGTGGGTGCGTTATGGATAGCGATATTTGCCGCATTTGATGTATTAACCGACTTGGTTTACATTACCGACAGTTTTGTCCGCTCAAGGACGGGTGTCTTTTTCAATTATTTATATACATGTGTTTATTTTACGGCCAAATTTTAGGCTACTTGGAGCAAGGTCTGCTAGTAAGAGACGTCGTCAAAGTCACAAAAGCGTACTCAAGAAGCTACCAACGATATGTGGATTTGTTGAGTATTCTTCCGCTGGACTACATTTACGAAATCGCAATGCGTAGCTCAAAGCCTCTGCTACGCTTCAATCGACTAATTCGAGTGGACCGAACTCTTTCCTTTATTAATGGCACAGAGACGAGGTATGTATATATATATATATATATATATATATATATATATATATATTGTGTGTACAGTACTTCTTTATGTATCTGTACGCACTGTACACCTGTACTTACATATATATTTGTTATTTATATTCCCATTTTTTACAATATTTTTACATGACTTTTTTTAAGTATGTTGCAGTGTCTAGGTCTGTGTACTATACATATGTACAATATAATATTATAATATTTATTATGATTTTCTTTTTTCAATAAATGAAAATTTCAGGATCACCGTACCGAACGCGTTTCGAGTGTCGTGTGTTGTGGTCTATATTCTCGTGCTAATTCACTGGAATGCTTGCGCATATTTCCTCATCTCGCAATTGATTGGGCTTGGCGCCGACTTGTGGGTCTACGGCGTCGGCAACATTCAAAGCCTTCCAAAGTGCGTTCACTTTTTTTGCAATTCTAAATAACATAAATCTATCTTCATTGAACGTGTTCAATGTTCCGATAAAAATGTACATAGATAATTATTTAGTGGCGAATCGGATGACAATCTGCTACAGCGCTACATCTACAGTTTCTATTGGTCGACGCTACAGTTGACGACAATTGGCGAAGTGCCAACGCCAGTGTTAAGCGTGGAGATTGTGTTGGTGACAATCGACCTGATGCTTGGCGTTCTCATCTTCGCCACAATTGTCGGAAACGTGGGAAGGTTTAATTAATTTTTTATTAAAATATTCGTTATACCGTACACTGTACTGTACACAGTTTTTATCGTAGCGTTCACGAACAAACAAACGAACAAATCTCTTTAGCATGATCGCGAGTATGAGCGCAGCGCGAACCGAATTTCAAAACAATATCGACGGCATAAAGCAATTTATGGACTCACGGAAAGTGGGAAAGAACGTAAACTTGTTTTTAGATTGTAAATTGTTTGGATACGAAATTTTTTAATTGCAGTTAATAAACCGAGTGATAAAATGGTTCGACTATTTGTGGCTGAATAAGCAAACGTTGACCAGCGATCAGCAAGTTTTGGACGTTTTACCGACCAAACTTCAAGCCGAAATCGCCATGCACGTACATTTTGAGACACTTCGAAAAGTTCGCATATTTCAGGTTTATATTTTCTTAAATGAATTTCATAAAAGAAAAATTATTTTTATAATTTAGCCATTCCCAAATTTCAGGATTGCGAAGCGGGACTGTTAGCGGAATTGGTCCTGAAACTGGAGTTACAAGTTAGTAATTACAATTTTCTGATAAAATTATCATAACGATAAATTGTTTCACACAGGTTTTCAGTCCAATGGACTACGTTTGCCGTAAGGGCGATATTGGCCGTGAAATGTATATCGTTAAGCGAGGTCGTCTTCAAGTAGTGGGAGACGATGGCGTAAAGGTGCTGCACACATTACAAGAGGGCGCCGTGTTTGGTGAACTCAGCATTCTGAACATTTCCGGTGATAATTTTTTAGCAGCAAACTTACATATACCATGCATATATTTAAAAAAAATTCAGCTAAAAAACAATAAAAATAATGTGAAATGAACCAAGAGAAAACGTTACTAGAAAACGGTTCGAACCTGTACAATGGCGATTTAAAACAGAAAATCACTCCCTGCTCCCGTAGATTTTTGTTTGGATATGAATACACAGTATATAGAAAAATACATATGTATTTCACCTACAGAATAATACGAGGTCAACTAACAATAAAAATTCATCCCAAAAATTCTCAGTCTCAATTTTCCCCGCCTAAACTTTCATTAAAATTGGTAAAATGAAAGAAGTTATTCAAGATTAAAATCAGGGGATTTCGCTGGTACACCCTATATTTCATGTACAAGATAATACGAGGTGAACTAATAATAGGTAGCAAACAAGGAAATCGCCGATCTGCAAGCATCCGTTCCGTCGGTTACACCGATCTCTTCGTGCTGAAGAAGGCCGACCTGTGGGACGCATTGAGGGAATACCCCGGAGCTCAGAAAGTCCTCATTCAAAAGGTTTTTATAAGAGAATTTCGTACCTTTTCAAAAACAAAATCACTCTCCAATTAAACTCATTTGACCTCATGAATGTTGAATTCAAAATATTTATTAAAATGTGTAAAAATTCAATGAAAATGAATTTTCCGGCAACTTTATAGGGTCGAGAAATTCTACAAAAAGATGGATTATTGGATGAAAGTGTACCCGAAGAAACAAAAACGCCGGAGGAGATCGCATATGAGCTTCGACAGATTTTAGAGAAACAACAGTCAAGGTTATAGAAATTATTTAAATTTGAGGACAAAAAAAAATCTCAGTTTTTTTTCAGACTTGCCAAATTGACAGCGGAATACGTGAATACTGAACGAAAACTCCAGTCCCGCATAGAATACTTGGAAATTCAAGTCAAAAAATATGGGCTCGATGACGAAGATTTCGAGGACAGTTCATCGGAAAGTACGATGGAAGATGAATGAAAAACTTCATTTTTTCATAGCAATAAATTCCATCAACAAAATAGGTCAGGATTGGGTGGAATTGAAATTTTTGAGGCCGAAATTCGGAATTCCGCCCAACCCTGGTTGGAATCATAATGGAGGAAAAGAATTGGAAAAAAATTAACGAGACCGATATAAATTAAATAATTTTTTTATAGATTAAATAATTTTATTACCAATTAAAATAACTAACTTACTATTATGATATAATATAATTGAAAATATACAAGCAATTACAGATATTAGGGTGCCGAAAAAGTTTTCAAGCAAGCATAAAAATTTTCCATTTGATTCAAATAATTAAAATTTATTGATCTTTTCTCAGATTTAATTTCAGCTTTCTCTCTCAAAATTTGTGCTATTTTATGCCCAAAATTTTTACGGCTGAAAACTTTTTCGTCACCCCAATATTAAAATTATTCAACTACATTCCTTCTTCAAATGCTACCTCTCAAAGGGCGTAAATCGACTCTGCACGGCGTAGAATTCGTCGTTGAGGAAAGAAAGCAACTGCGAGACCAATTGAAGGAAAGTCGGCCTTTCGTATCGCTCGGCCGCCCAGCACGCTCTCATCATGTCGTAGAGGCGGGCGGGAGTGCCGGACGGACAGGGAAGTCGATAGCCGGACTCAACGCTCTCCATCACCTTATGGTTTGACCAGTCCCAATAGGGTCGTACGCCGAACGAAAGAACTTCCCACATTACCTGAATCGAAACATGCGCCATAAAAAATTAGTGGCAAGATTTTTTTATTGGCATAACGGTAACAAAAAATTCATAATCAAAAATTTGTCCCATTATAAATCCACAAAAACCAACCACTCCAAAGCTCCACACATCCGAAGCAGCGGTGTATTTGAAGTGGGTAATAGCTTCCGGTGCCGTCCATCGAATCGGAATCTTCCCGCTGTTTTTCGTCGTGTATTCTTGCTCGCCCCATTTTTCAGTCAGCCCACGGCTCAGTCCGAAATCGGCAATTTTGCACGTTAAGCGATCGTCTACCAGAACATTTCGAGCAGCCAAATCCTAAAAATTGTCTCCAATAGTCAGCAATCTCAGGGCAGAACAAAAAAGAAACTAACCAAAAAGAAAATTTTATTTGAATTTTTGCATTACTACATCCCCAAAAAGCTTTTCTATGTAGTGTATAATAGACATAGCAATTTTTTTATTATTTTTTAGTGTCAAAAGCATTCCAAACGCATCATCAACTTTGACAGCCAACCTTTTGAAACTGAAATACGAACTCATAAAAATATTTAATCATTTCGAAATACCAAAAATCGGGTGCTTAAATAACGAAAGATGAAAAACGATCTAACCCTGTGAACATAGCATTTGTCTGTGAGATATTTCATCCCACACGCAATTCCGTGCAGCATCCGCACCAACTGATGCATCTCAATTTTGCTGTTGTCGTTGCTATGAAGAAATTGGTCGAGGGAACCGTTCAGCATATATTCCGTCAGAATCATAACCGGCTCAGTTTTTGTCACCACGCCCAACAGACGAATTACGTTCTCGTGTTCGAATTGGCCCATGATGGACGCCTCCATCAAAAAGTCCGATTTTGCCTTCATAGAACTGCCAGGTAGAAGCGTTTTTACGGCTACAACGTGTTCCTAAAATTAATACGTTGTGGCATAAATCAAAAGTAACAAAAAAAACTTTACAGCAATGTATAACAATGTCATTTACAACAATGATAACATTAACTACATATAACTGCAATTAAATCCAGTCACAATTTTTGCTCAACTTAAAAAACCTTCGTACACAAGAAGCGAAAAGTTCTAAATTTTTAACTTTCCAAAACAAACATGTGTCTGTCCGTAGGCGTCCAGGGTAAGCAGCCGGCCGCTGCACACCTCTCCGAACTCACCCGTGCCAATAACCCTCGTCACGTCGACACATTCGATTTTTATTTCGTTGGTGAACTCCGCTAGCGCTTGGCAAGGATCTTCGTAAGTGGATGGATCGACGTACGGCTTGAAATGACCGTTACTAATCATCGTCGCGTTCAAATTCAAATGACTTCGAAGAGGCGGACCATACGCCGAAATTAATGGAATATTCACTGAAAATATAAAAAAAAATTAATGTGAAATAATGCAATACAATACCTTTACCCTTTCACATATTGAAAAATAAAAACCATAATAAAAATAGTTCAATTAGTAAAAAGAGAAACAAATTCATCTGCATTTTTCTCGCAGAATATTTTAAATAAAAAAAATAAATAAAAAAAATAAAAAAGTTTCAGCCACCGAGCCATTCAAATCATAACAAAACCTTACAAATATTTCAAAATTTAAAAAGCAATCAACGTTTCCACCTTGCTTGTAAGTCTCCAAAGCGTCAAAGTCGCTTATCTTCTTTTGATCAAATTCCGACTGTCGCCTGATGATGGCAATAATGCAGCATAGTAGTAATATCGCACAAATTAAGAACACCGCCAGCCAAGGCCAGAATTGTTGCGCGGAGACGATGTTACTCATCCAGTTTAGCGTGTTGTCCGAATCCATTGCAACGGCGCCACTCGCGTCGATACTACGCCTGTCGATGGGATCCTGGCTGTTCGATTCACCGCCGAGCTGCTGTTCGCTTTTGCTATGGTGGCTATAACGTCTTCCTATAAAAATATAATACGTAATTTAAAAAATAAAATTCGTTATGATTTCATTTCGTGTAATACCAATAAAAGGAATACAAAAATAATATTACAATCATATTTTGGCTTGGTTAATCAAAAAACATTTTTAGCACGATGGTTCAAATTTTCAAACTCTTGTATCTCGGCTCCAAGGAGAACAATGCACCAAAAAATCACCATAAAAGAACCTAGCCCCTCTATGACATAGAAAATTCTTCATTATCGATCTTAAGGCAATTTGCACCATTATGCTGTATACAACAAAATCACAAAAGATAAAAAAGGTCAATTTCAAGGGTACAAATACATTTGTTCAAATAGAAATTCCCTAAATTTTTTTAGAAATGTGTTTTTCCCTCGTAAAAAACAGAATTTTCGACGATTCCCACCCCAAGGAAAATTACTGCCAGCGCCAATTGGCCAAAGAAACAAATTGCTCAAATACCTGTGCACATATTCCGCTTCGGAGACGGGGTGTAGCCGGCGCTGCATTCGCATTTCGTGGTGCCGACAATTTGCCAAGTGCCGTCCGACTTGCAGATAGACGTGGGCGGAGTGGCGATAACTTGTGCGCGCCGCGATAGGTTGTTTGCGGTGGAGTTGACGCCCAGTAGCGGTGATGCGTTCTGCACGCATCGTCCCGGAATGAAGACGACCAAGTTCGGATCCGCGTTGGGAAGCGTGCGAGGCAAATAAACGAACTCATTCGTCGTCTCCGCGCAATAATTGTAATAAATCTAAGCAAAAAATAATGAGAAAACCAAAAACAAACTAAAATTCCATTTTGAAAAATTTAGTAAATAGTACTGTAACAAGAACTATATATTGGAAAGAAATTCGTGTACAATTGAATCCATTTTTCACAAATATATTCAAATTATATCTAATTTGAATCCGACCTTGCGCGTTCGCTCGCTCTGCTCTCATCGGATCCATTTTTAGATTCTTGTGGATTCAAAAAGAGTTCAAGTTACAATAACGCTATTAAAACATTAAAAATACATTCTTTGTAAGAAGTAGCCTTGACGCATAAAATGGCTCAATATAAAATTCGATATTCAAACTAACCAGACTCTAAAAAACAGCACAGCGGTAGAATTTTCCATGAGGGTGGGGAGGAGAGGGGGGTTAAAGCCAAAAATTAAACATTTTCAAAAGCTCATATTTCCGTTTACAGAGATGGAGTAAAAGTTAATAGTATTTTGGAACGCATTCGACAATATTTTGGCACTAAAAATTGTTTAAGAAATTCGAAATTTCCAAACTCATCGAAAAAGTTCTCCAGCGCTGTGCTCCAGCGGGGAGGGGAGAAACCCGGAGGGAAGAAGAGAAACCCAGAGCCCGCCACTGCAACAGCAAAATTCCAAACGCATTTGAAGTTGAACCTTTGCGTAGATAATCGCAGCGCAAGCACCCGTGTTCTTTAGCGCAAAGTGTAGCCGGGAATTCGAAGGATTCAGCACAGCATACGACGAGGTTTGGACGTGTGTGTCAGCCGTCTCGGAGCTGGCAACAATTGTGTCAACCAAATCCCTAAAAAGCTTCTTAAAAACCTGAACTATTCTTCCGCGCTTCTAGCACATGTGCTGAACGGAAACGCCAGAATAAAGGGCTATATACACCCATTCGATCATCGCATCTCCTAATACTTCGAAAATCGAATTTGCGTGCTCAATTTATAAATCACATTGGAAGTTTTGGTTGGAGATCAATTGGTGAGGTTCCACAGTTACAGATTGGGCTAATTGTCCTTGTAGCTATAATAACCTTTTTGACCGCAATAGTCGACCATTGGGAGCAAAACAGAACGCGTTTTTTGGAATACTCTCGAAAAGCTGATTTTGCACGTTTTATGATTAAATAATTTAAATCTTAGTATGTGATACATAATTTTTTTACCACTTTGTGTCGTTAAACCAGTTCGGCGGCAGTTGTTCGTCGTCTCGTAACGTCACACCGTACAGCTTCATAGTCTCCTTGCAACTGGCAATCTTCTTACTAACGCTCTCACACTTCACGATTGTAAAGCCAAACTCCAAGAAAATGCGCGTGGCTTCGCCGTGCGGATCGACCGGCGGAATGAGGAGCCAATTCTCTATGTCAATATAGCTGAAATCACACGTGGCATATACGCGATGGTTCACTTTGTACTCTTCGGAATATTGCGTCTCTTCGCGCCACTGAAAGCAATTTGATTACTGATTCAAGTTTGAGTCCATTCCTTAGAATGTCACTCATTAGTACTTCTTCAAATTTTCACGTGATTTTTCCAAAACGTAGGCAAAAATATTCCCTTTTGCAATTTTTGGATCTTATCTTCTCAGTTCGCCAAATTCCGTTGGCACGAAAATTATATAAACAAGGGCGGGTGCGCGAGTTGGTTGGCGGCTAAACGGCTTTAAATTCATTGAAATCTTTGGTGGTCTCTTAAAATTGTGTTTTAGGGTTCCACAAACTATAAACGCTTCCAAAATTTTCACTAAAGCCTCTGATTCTTTCATTTTTTTCTCTAAAAGTAGCTCAAAATGGTTTTAGGTCTTTAAAAAAACTATTCTGAAAATCTCATATTTAACTTAACTTAAGAAATTTGGTAAGGGGGAAACTGGAAAAGTGCCAAATACCTTTAGGCATTTTGTGATATTTCGTAAATTCATTCCAAAAATAGAACGTAAAATAAATAATTTTTGATAAATGCGATTACTGAAAAAAATACCCCGTCTCTGTGATTTTTATTGGAAAATGTCCTCCAGTTTAGCGCAGTCGTCGCCGTTCGAGTGTCGAGTAAAGTCACTAGAAATTTGTTATTGATTAAAAAATTCAAGCTTATTCCGCCCCCAAGCCTTTAACAATAACCAACCATGATCGGCCGTCATCAATGACAAGTCCGTGAATAAGAGAAATAACAGGAGAAATGTCGAAGTATCCATCGGGCAAAATAATAGATTGTCGGACCCAGAGGCTTTTACAACTAAAAATGGAATAATTTCTTTAAATATTTGTCATTAAATCATAAAACAACCTTCCGAGATTGTCTTCCACAATTTGCAAATTTGCTAAGAGGCAACTTTCCACATAGGCGAAAAGAGAAATTGCAAAGATTGATTAAATTCTCCCAAATCAACTTCAACAATATTTCGTAAAAACAACATTTCCTTAACAAAAGCCTTGGCTAAATAGGCGAATGTGGGAATAGCACCAAATGGCTCCGTTAGGGTGTCAAACGATAGCTCTCGATGCAC
>SAUE01003070.1:1906-15775 GCA_009724625.1 Deladenus siricidicola | reverse complement strand
TCTTCGCTACGGTGGTAGGCTTCACTAAAATTAAAAAAATGAAGACTTGTACTCTTAAAAACGAAATATAAATGCGATTAAAAGTTGTGATTTTTTGCTAAAGGAACTGTTATCATAAACTTGCACAGAGTTCTTGAATTTTCTTTCAGATGACGGTGGATGCGCTTGTGGAGTCGATATCCACTTATTATAAGCGGCCGCCTTTGGCTCACGTATATGCGACACCGTTTCTCTCGCTCTACATCGCGTGGTTCGGCTATTGGAACTTTTCGTTGGGAATCGATGAATGGTGGGAGATCGGATGTATTGTTACGGTCGCTCTTGCTTTATTGCAGGTAAACTTGGGAGTTATTGGACGGAATATACATATCAATTTAAGATAATGTAATGTACATAATTTGAATATATATAGTTTGAAAGAATTTTTGACTCTCTCTCTCTATTTGTCTAGATTCTCACGGCATTATTTTGTTATTGGTTTGTGAGCGTGAATTGTTTGTTAAATTGCGTTAGCATACGAGACCAGCACCAGGCGACTTTTGTGAAAGTTGTACCATGCCCCAATAACGGTTGGACGGAACTGGTGCCGTTACAACGAACGAAGGTGAGGAGTTGTTTTTACATTGACTTACATTCAGGTAATTTAATTTTTTCAAGCAAAACATTATTGAATTGTATTTTAGCTGAAGGATGGCTCAATTCGCCTTTGGTTCCTTTTCCAAAAGGTCCTATACACATTTAATGACGACACGCGCCGCTTCCGAGCGCTCGAATTTGACGCGAATCGAACGATGAACTTCTTCCAAGAGTGGAAGGGTTGGCAATCGGACGAGGAGGTCGCCGAAATCAAACTCGAATATGCTTCGAACAGGTGTGTATTGATAATATTTTAATTTCTATAAAGCTAGTGATCAGTTTTGTTGTAGAATGGAGATGAATATTCCGCAATTTATGGATCTTTTCATTGAGCGTGCAACGGCGCCATTTTTCGTATTTCAGGTTATTTATTTATTTATTTTTTTGTAAAATTTTATTTCATGTAATTAGAATTAATACATATAATCAAAATTGGAATTTTTGTTATGTAAGGGATTGAAGAATGCTACTTGCGTCTCTGGAAGGGAGCTAAGAATTTTTTATTTGTTTTTTCTTTATAAAAATTGAACGTTTAGCGATTTCCCTTCACACTTTTAATTGGATTCCCCATGGAAATTTTCTGGCGACGCTGCTTGCCACGGGGCATTGTTTAAAATTGTGAATGTGTTTCTAATAGAAAACAATGAAAGGGGTTATTTTTTATTATTGTCATAGAAGTTTTAAGTCATCATTTTCAGGTGTTTTGCGTGGGATTGTGGTGTTTAGAGGATATGTGGTATTATTCGGCATTTACACTTTTTATGTTGGTAACCTTTGAGGCAACCATTGTCAAACAACAACTGAAAAACATGTCGGAGATTCGAAACATGGGCAATAAGGCGTACCAAATTTACGTAAGTTTTTAAGAATTTTTTTATAAGAAATTTTAAAATAATTTTTTTTATTTTAATTTTTTTGGAACAACCATAATTTTTGTTTTTATTGTGCATTTTTTACAGTTATTCAAATTTTAGGTGTACCGAAATCGTCGTTGGGGACGAATCGGATCGGACGAGTTGGTGTGCGGCGACATCGTCTCCGTGGGTCGTTCTAGCGACGATAAAGCCGTTCCCTGCGATTTACTTTTGCTTCGCGGTTCGTGCATTGTCGATGAGTCGATGCTAACCGGCGAGAGCGTACCGCAAATGAAGGTTGGTTTTAATTGTGCTATTGTGATTATTATATAATATATTTTGTATATGTTATTTTGAAAATTTTAGGAAATGATAGAGGATGTCGAGAAGACGAAGTACTTTGACTTTGCTTCAGACAGTCGTTTGCACGTAATTTGTGGTGGGACTAAGGTTGTTCAACATTCTCCGCCGGGTAATTTTGTTCATTATTTACTGATTTTCATTAACTTATCTTCATATTTTTTCTGAGCTTTATTTTGAGTTGTTTTGAATAATTTTAATTTTTAAAATTATTTTAGCCAAGAACGAAGGCGGCATAAAATCGCCGGACAATGGTTGTGTGTGCTACGTTCTACGAACCGGCTTCAACACCAGTCAAGGCCAACTGTTGCGCACGATAATGTTTGGCGTGAAGCGCGTAACGGCAAATAATTTGGAGACATTCGCGTTTATTCTCTTTTTGTTAATTTTCGCTATTGCCGCCTCCGCCTATTTGTGGATACGGGGTAGGAATTGATTTGGATTTTTTATAAAATAAATTTATTTTAATAAATTTATTTTCAATGAAATTTTAGGTAGTGCTCACGAAGGCCGAAATAAGTACAAGTTGTTTTTGGAATGTTCTCTGATTCTGACGAGCGTAATTCCACCCGAATTGCCGATCGAATTATCGTTGGCCGTCAACAATTCTCTTATTGCTTTACAAAGATTGGGTACGTTTTGTTTTCAAAATATTATAGAATTAATATGGTTTATTTTTAGGAATATTTTGCACCGAGCCTTTCAGAATTCCGTTTGGCGGAAAAGTTGACATTTGCTGTTTTGACAAAACTGGCACTTTGACGTCGGACAATTTGGTGGTCGAGGGAATAGCGATGGCTTCCCAGTTAGTATATTTTCTATTGTGATAAAATTGTTTTTAAATTTTAATTCTTGTTTGACCAATTTTTCAAAAAGAATACATTTATTTTAATTAATACTTTGTAAGGTCTGGTGAGAAGGACGACGAGGAAATTAATGTCGTCCATTCCGTTCAGGACGTCGATCCATCTTCTATAAAGGTGTTAGCGGCGTGTCAAAGTGTTGTGAGATTCGATGAAGATCTTGTCGGCGATCCGCTGGAAAAGGCTTGTCTGAAGTGGATTGATTGGAACGTCACAAAACGTTCGTTCAAGTTGTTTTTTAATATAACAATAACGCTAAATTTTACTTCTTTTTTAGAGGATGCAATTATTCCCAAGAAGGGCACGAAGATTTTGCCGTTGAAGATCTTTCGTCGTTACCATTTCTCCAGTCAGATGAAACGAATGACGGTAATTGCCGGCTATCAGCCACACGGTATGAGCGACACACAACATATTGTTGTTGTCAAGGGCGCACCGGAAGTTTTGAAGCAAATGGTTTGTTGGTTTTTGTGGAAATATTTGTTTGTTTTTAAATGATTTTTTGAAATTTGTTTGTAACGCTTTTTCATTAATGATATAAGAATTTTTAGTACGCAAATGCTCCGGCCGGTTACGACGAGACTTATCAACGCCTAGCTCAGGCCGGTGCTCGCGTTTTGGCATTAGCCATCCGAGAACTTGGCACAATCTCCCATCAGCAAATTCGGGAGGGTCGGCGCGAGGATTTTGAACGTGATTTGGACTTTGCCGGGTTTTTAGTCACTTCCTGTCCTTTGAAACCTGATACGAAAGTTCTGATCAAAGAAATTGTCGATTCTTCGCACAAGGTATTTTTTAAATATGTTTTATAATTTTGAAATATTTTACTTTTTTTTGTAAATAGGTGACCATGATTACCGGTGACAACCCACTTACTGCTTGCCACATTGCTTCGGTGCTGCGTTTTGTGAAGAAAAATCATACAACTTTAGTGTTGGATAATTATGGTTTTTTTGCTTTTTATGGACGTCTCAGTAATAATTTCAAAATTTTGTTTCAAATTTAGATGGAAAATTCCACTGGCGTTCTGTTGATGGTCAAATCACGTTTGAGAGTTTATTTGACGGTTTGGCGTCAGACAAATTGCAATGGAGAAAATTTGTGTCGAAATATGAGTTTTGTGTGACAGGCGGCGGATTCGAGCACCTCTGTCAGATGGATCGCCGCTTTGTCTTGAGCTTTTTGCCGCAAGTGCGCATTTTCGCTCGAATGTCTCCCAAGCAAAAGGAACGCGTTATTACGGATCTCAAGGCCGTCGGCAATGTGACATTGATGTGCGGTGATGGTACGAATGATGTGGGAGCGTTGAAGCACGCACACGTTGGTAATAATTTTTTTAAATATTATTTTGAGAATTTATGGACAATATTATATTGTAAATTTTAGAAATGTAAGAATAACATTCGGCAGATTTTTTACTCACTTAATTTCAGGCGTGGCGCTCTTATCGCATCCCTACGATGCCACAAAAACCGGAAAGCTAGCTGATTCACCAAAGGATTTGGAGAAGGAAAAGGACGCTGGTGAGACTTCTTCTGCCGGTGACAATTCTCGAAGTGTACAAAAGAATTTGGAAAATTTGAGCGGTCGCGTGGGAACTCGTCAAAGAGGAGATAATGCTTTGGCGGCTGGCTCATCACATCAGAACAAGTACTGAGCTATTCTAACTGTTTTAAACGTTTCTTCATTTTGATTATATTGTTTTTAGAGTACAATTAGGCATGCAAGCGCGCTTAAAACAACTTCAAAAAGAGATGGAGGAGGAAGAGCAAGCGAAGGTGATTCGACTCGGTGATGCGTCCATCGCCGCGCCATTTACTTCCAAGTTTACATCAATTCAGTCGAGTAATTTTTCAAATTTGTTATTTTTGTATCTTGAAAAATAAGTTACTTTAATATGTATGATTTATTTAGTTTGCCATGTGATCAAACAAGGACGTTGTACGCTGGTGACAACGCTTCAAATGTTCAAAATTTTGGCGCTGAATGCGCTCGTTTTGGCGTATAGTCAAAGTGTGCTCTATTTGGACGGCGTTAAATTTTCGGATTCGCAAGCAACCATTCAAGGATTGCTTTTGGCGGCGTGTTTTCTTTTTATTTCTAGATCAAAGGTATTATTTGAATCTTTTGATGGTTTTCAATACATTATGTATCAAGTTTATTCGTAGATGATTTTTTTGTTAGATATTTTCGCTTTCAAGGCGAATGATTCGAAGTGAACTAAAAGGCGTTATAAACATTTTTTAAATTAGCGTCATTTTTAAACGTTTTGCTTATTTATTTTTGTATGATGCAAAACTTTAGCCGTTGCAAGTTCTCGCCAAACAAAAGCCCGTCCCGAATATCTTCAACGCATATACACTGCTCACTGTCACCTCCCAATTTGCTGTTCATTTTGCGTGCTTGGTGTTCGTTGTACAACACGCTCATATAGCTGATCCAAGGTTTTTTAATTTTTTAGTTCTACTAATATCTATTAGTATACAGTACTTTCTGATTTACAGTACCATACATGTCCAACATCCCTCTAGTACTCTTCTTTCCTAAACCTAGAGGAATTATCTTTTATATATGGCGGATTCTGTTTTTTAATTATTTGCAGCTTTATTTCTTTATATTTAATTATTTATTTACAGTACTCAAAAAATATTTTATTAAAATATTTTTCCTTTTTTTTGTAATATGCAATTTGCTAACTGCTCTCACACATTATTTATTTTCAGAGATGAAACTGTGGATCTTGATTCGGAATTTAAGCCAAATCTTTTGAATTCCGCTGTCTACGTTATGTCAATGGCACTTCAGGTCTCGACATTCGCGGTGAATTACAGGGTAATATTATTGTTTATTTAATTTATTCGCATCCAAAATTAATGTCACATTTATTGTATTGGTTGTAGGGGCGGCCGTTTATGGAAAGTCTGGTTGAAAACAAGCCTATGCTATATTCCATACTCAGCTCTGGTCTGGCGGTCTTTGCGCTATCCTCGAATTTCTTCCCGGATCTCAACGCGAAATTTGAACTCGTACACTTGCCGGATGAGGTTTGTTTTCGATTTATAAACAACGTTCGGCTGCATATTTTATTCTGAGCCAGTTCAGCGGAGCGAAGTAATGATGACTGACCAGAGATTTTAAACATAAAATGAATTTATTTTTAACATGAAAGATGAGCAAAAAAATTTTCAAATGTGAGAAAAGGAGTTCTTAGTTTAAATGTAAGCAATTTCTCGCTTTTAACTTTAAATGAATTACGGCTAAAGATGCTTAAATAAATTTAATTTTTATTCTCATACACTTTGTGTGATTTGATGGTGCACAAAAAATTTTTTGTGAGGGCGTGTTCTGCTGGCCTTGAGTCCCAGATCTGGTTGCCGTTTTATAACAGCAACAAAAACGAATAAATGTTTTAGTTTCGCAACGTGCTCGTCTGCTGCGTGATAGCTGATCTTTTCATTTGCTACACAATCGACAGAATTTTGAACTTTTTCTTGGGCGATATGTGCGCATAACGTTCTCCTCGGGACTTTTTGCAGCTTTAGGACTTTCGCAGTTCGGGACATGTGAAGAAAAAGTTAATTTATTGTTGTTTTTAGCCTCTTTTGGTATTTTAAATTAAGGTGGGCGTGATTGTTTGTTATACATATAATGATGATTCTGAACAATAAATGCATCAATACAATTTCATTTCCTGCGGCTCAGTGTAAAAATGTTCTCGATCGTTTATCTAATTAATTTTAATTAATAATGATTTTCAATGATGAAAAGAATTTTTTCATCTCACAGCAGCAATTAATTTTCGCAATTAAATGGGCGCGGACTCGGTAATTTTTGGCGAAATGTTTGAATTGAAAATTTGTTTACTGTCTGTTTTCCGTTGTTTGCTTTTTTCTTCTTTTTCCCTTCTGCCCGAAAAGTTCATAGTTCCTTCCGTTATTGTCATATGTAAATGTGATGAATTTCAGTTGACGATCCAGTTTATGTAAATAAATCAACGGGTTTGACGCAAAAGTAGTTTTCTGGCAAGTCCAACTAAAAGGTAATTTTTTTTAATTGGTTTTTGTTGTCAAGCTTTTAATTTACTGTTTTATTAGTTTGTTAAAAGCTGTAATTTTTTTGATTTGTTAAGATTTTTGTCGATTTGGATTACAGTAGGAAGTTGTCTGAACGTCAAGTTACAGGAACGCCATTATTTACTTTTGAATTTTTTCATCGATTTTTAAATGAATTATATATATATATATATAACATTTAGCAAATCATACGTCAAAAAATGTCCCAACCACCCGTCATTCCGACGGTAACGGGAAACATATTTCCGACCACCGATTTCGTTCAACCCGGCACGATTACCGTACCCGCTTCGACCAACACAACGCCCGAAACTTGCGTTGAAGTAAGTACAGTAATGCAAAATTATCGTTAAAAATAATTACAAAATTGCTGAGACAAATTGATTTTTTTTAAATATTTATGTATATTTTATGTGCATTTGAATTGTTTTCTATATTTATTATACTTTTCATATTTATATTACAATAAAAAATTTTATGTATCTAATATTTTATGTATATGAAATTGTCATTGCAGGTAAAATACTCAAACGTTCGCATCGTCGGCAACGGATCGTTCGGCGTTGTTTACGTTGCTCGACTTTGTGACTCCGACGAACAAATCGCCATCAAGAAAGTGTTGCAGGACAAAAGATATAAGAATCGCGAATTGCAAATTATGCGCAAATTGGAACATCATGTAAATTTTTCATTTTATGATTTCCCCCAACGACATTTAAAGTGTCGAATAGATTATTCGTAATTCGAAAGCGTTTCAAAAAGATTATTTTTTTCAATATTTTAATTGTTTCGGGTTTTGCCTTTTATGGTATTCTAAATGCAATGCAAAATTTTACAAAATTTTTTATACTTTTTTGATTTGTTTGCAAATTTATACGCAAATTTATTCAAATTTGCAAATAGAATTTGCTAAAAATTCATTCAAAAAAAAACGCCAAAAATCGTTTAAACATTTTTTCTTTTGATTATTGCCCATCAAGCGAGTAAAAATTATAAATTTCAAAAAATAATAGCTTTTTTTATAGCCTATTTTGTGACATTGACGTCGTTATTTTTACTTGCTCGGTGGTGGGCCACAACCTAAACAATAAGTGTTTGAATTAATTTTGCAAATTTTATGTGCAAATTTGCATATATTTGCAAAAAAATCAAAAATACCAAATTTTTATAAAATTTTGCATTTAAAAAATACCCCAAAAAACAAAAAGTCGAAACAGTTCGATTTACGTTAAACGAGTAACGACTATATGTGACTTGACAGTATTCTTTATAAGCTTTCGAACGAGTCTTAATTTTGGAAAAAGTTCAGGAATTATTTCATATTTTTTATTAAAAAAAACTTTTTGCGAAAGTTTATGAAATGAACTATTTCCAGTTCATGTCGACATGAAATTTTTCGACATTTTATTTTTCAATTATTTCTTCTTCTTTGTTTAAATCTTTCAATTCAATTGGCTACAGTACGTGACGGTACGTTGTGCTTCGAATTGGCTAAGGGCAAAATTAGTTGATTATTCTATTTATTGCACTCTAAAATTGGACTTTTGGGTCGCATTTTTACCAACATTTTTCCCAGCGTCGTACGCTAAAAAGTCTTTCTTTCCGATTTCCGGGAGCGTTAATTAAAATTACCTCCAATTTCCATATTAAAAATCGAGAAAAAAATTTGGTCAAAAAGTTTTTTCATGATCTTTTTTATTCCTCTATTATATGTAACAATTGGTCAACGCAAAAAATTCTAAAAATTTCGGTTTACACAGCTTTTCATACGTGTTAAAATTGTAATTTTCAGAAGATATCTATCATAAAGTTAAATGGATTTACGATAATTTGATTATTTATAGAATGTTGTCAAGTTGAAGTATTTCTTCTTTTTGAGTCCGGAGGGAAAGGACGAATTGTACCTCAATTTGATTTTGGAATTTGTGCCGGATACGGTGTATCGAATGGCTCGCCAATATACGCGTAACCGTCAGCCAATTCCAACAATTTACGTTCGCCTCTATACGTATCAGGTAATTTTTTGTTGAAATATGCTTCATACTTTACTATTATAACGACAACCGGTAGGGGAGGGAGGGAATCGTCAAAATTTTCAATTTGTTGAATTTTTTCTTTATTATTATATTACTTTTTTTCTCTTTTCAGCTGTTTCGTGCGCTGGCCTACATCCACAGTATCGGCGTCTGCCATCGCGACATAAAACCGCAAAACTTGCTCATCGATCCCGAAAGCGGTGTGCTGAAGTTGTGCGATTTCGGATCGGCGAAATTTTTGGTGCGTGGTGAGCCGAACGTGTCGTACATTTGCTCGCGCTACTATCGCGCTCCGGAGCTCATCTTCGGCTCCACCAACTACACGAACAGTATTGATGTTTGGTCGGCGGGTACGGTGTTGGCGGAGTTAATGCTCGGCCATCCCATCTTCCCCGGCGACTCGGGCGTGGATCAGCTTGTGGAGATTATTAAGGTAACAACAACAACAATATCGAAACTCAGTGGAAGATTACATTTTTCGAATTTATTGTGTAGAATCTCTTTTTAATAAAAAAAAGTGTTCAAGTTCCGATGTAAAAACTCTTAATATTTTTTCAGCTTCTCGGCACACCAACTCGCGAGCAAATCCAGCAGATGAACAGCGGCTATCGAGAGTTTCTCTTTCCGTCCATTCGCGCTCATCCATGGGCACGTGTGTTTCGAGCTCAAACGCCGCCGGAGGCTATTGACTTGGTCTCGAAATTGCTGGAATACAATCCTAATGGGCGGCTATCACCGTTGCAGGTGTGCAGCTTTGAAGATTTAATAGAATTTGGTTCAATAGTATGATCAAGTATGGACACTTTTTAATTTGGCGATATGCGAAAAAAAATTGAATTTTCATAGGAAATTTTTTTTCTATGGAAATCTTTGAAAAAAAATTTTATCTACATTTATTTAGGCTAAAAATAACATTATAAAGAAAAAAGGAAGAAAACGAATCCCTTTTCACTCTCTCCTGAAAGGGTGTGGCAGTCTTTTCCTTTCCGCGTTATAAAATGTCTGAAGTTTTCAGGCATGTGCTCACACCTTCTACGATGAACTGAGAAAGAGTGAGACCCGTCTTCCGAACGGCCGGCCGCTTCCGCCCGTGATGGAATTTACGGCACACGAATTGGCTATTGAGCCGCAGCTGAACGCCACGCTGGCGCCGAATCACACAGTGACGTCCTCAACCACTGAAAACCAACAACAGCAGCAGGCGTCCACGTCGTCGGCCGGCGGTTTGGCGGACTCTTCCACGAGCGGCGGTGACTGCGGCACGGCGGCCGCCTTCGACCATCACAGCTCCAGTGTAGAGATGAGCAATAAACAGGCGGCAGCCATTTGAATATGTACCCCTTCCCATTCTCCTGCAGGCTACTGAAATATATTCTCTTTGTGGATTGGTGACATTATTATTATTTTTCGTGGCGGGGCGCACACAACACTCGTCACCGATATTATTATTATTATTATTATTGCACAACTGAGGGGGATTTCGTTGAGAAGATATTCATCTTCCTTGCCGACTAGTGAATAATTTCGTAGTTCTTTCCAAGAATTAATTAATTTTCTATGCATTTTTTTGTTGGAAAAATTCGCTGATTTGTATGGCTGATGGTACGTTTGTATATAATATACCAAGAAGAGTAAATCGAGCCGCGTGAACTTTTTTGGCCGCTCTGTTTATTACGCGCTACGGTCAGAAATATATTCATATAAGCAGGAAATCTTTGTACGTCGGAATTGAGAGGAATTTGCAATTTGAAAAAAAAGTTTACTCGCAAAATGCGTTTTGTGACCGTAGTTCTCATGTAATTAATTATTCTTTATTTCTTTCATGGGAAGGTGTAGGGTGATCTGAACGATAATGCTGAATTCGGCGCAAGCAAATTCGACGAACTTTATTAAATTCTTTAGTCTTCGATAAGACGTAACTAGTGGTGTAATTTGTGCCAGATCCGGTACAGCCGTGGAGGCTAAAGGAGCCTAACCACACACATAAAAAGTTTCGGGGAGGGGTAGGGCGACCATTTCAAAAGGGAGCAAATGGTAAAAAATCAACTACAAAAACGTTTTCCTTTTTTACATCAGGTTTCAGTGGATGATAAACATCGTTGCCCACGGCTGGCTACACATAAGCTGAGGGGCGGCTGCCAAAAAAAAGCATTTTTCGTTCTTGAAATCCCTTTTTTGGGTACAAGATTTTGCGTAGGATTCATTCCAAAGCCGGATTTGAATGCATCTCAAGCAAAAGAATGGATCTGCACACAGTTTACCACACTAGTTGTAACATATTTGTGTACATATCTCCTCCTCCGCCCACCCTTCAAAACTAGTGTTATTTTTAGATATTGCTAATTTTTATCGCCATAAACTCCTCAATTTTTCTATCACGCCCAAACATATATATGCGAGAGTTTGTTCTGCCAAAGTACAACTTCCTCTGACTGTCTTTTCCATTCGAATAGAAAAAAGGGTTCTGAAATCATCGGATGTGTATCTATTCAACGTTATTCGCCACAATTCGAATTTATCTAGTGAAAAAATTTGAATGAAATGATGCGATTGTATTTCTTCTTTCTCTCAATGTAATGTAGTTCAAAATTGTGATTCCGAAATGGAAATATACTTAATAATACGTTGATCCTGTATTAATTCATCTCTTTGTTCTTTTTTTCGCATGTATTTTGTGTAGAGTATTATTGTAGACTTTATCGTTCCAATTTTTTCCCGAATTCGCTGAATTCTTTTTGGAATCAATTAAAAAATTCGACGATAAGGTGTACAAAATGACCTATTTATGAAACTTTACTGATTGCTTTTATTCATGCCATCATCATCATCTTATAGTGTGAAATAAAACATTGTAATGTGCGAGTATATTTAATTTTGAAGTCGTTAGCGCTTACATGTTTTATATCTCTTCCACTGGTTTTGTGATGGCTTTTCCATTTCAGCCGTACGTGGTTTTTATAGTAACTTTGTTCCCCATGTGATTATCGACACTTTCACACGTGATTTAGACGTTTTTTGGAATTTCCGCCAGAAATGAATATCGAATCGGTGATCTGCGCATCAAATTACACTTACACACACGGCTCACCAACTCTGAACAAAAAGTTGAGAATTGGTAGACTAATGGATAAATGTTTGGTCTAAAATATAAAATTTCCGAAAGTTCGAATCCGCCTTCGATCAAATTGTTTTTTTATATTTTGGAATTGTCGAAATTTTTACTCAGTTTAGGGTTTTTTGCTCCGCTGATTCTAAATCTAACGTCAGTATCTCAATTCCACCGCCCGGAACCGAGAAATATTGTAACAAAAAATGGAAAAAAATTCATTTGGTGGCCATTTTTTGTCCGAGATGCGGAATTGTCCAAACTTTTTTTTATTCGATAGAACAAGTCATTATCTTTAATATGTATTAAAAATTTTTGATTTGAATTAAGAAAAAAATTTTACGGTCGAAAAAGTAAAATCGTAAAAATTAAATTTTAAAAAATAGCGAAAATTTTCATATTTATAATTATGAAAGATGGTAGCACGTTAAATTTAGAGGATTTCTAAAAAAAAGTTGATCCAAATCGGTGCACCCCACGCTGAGTTAGAGCATTTTCACAAAAGAGGCGAGAGAGTGCAGAGAAACAGAAAATGGTTTCAGTCATTGGCGCGCCGTGACACAGGAAAACGCCAAAAAATTTCGAAATTCTGGGGGAGGCGGTAATTAGTCATTCACCCCTTCTCTTCTAGTTTAACCCCTCCAAAAATCCAAAACGTTTCTTGCAGAATGCTTTAATTCGACTCAGGGAACGTTATTTGGTCTTAAATTTTACGAAAAATTGTCTTAAAAGTAAGCAAGTTTTTCGCCTTTATAAATGTAAAATTCGAGGATGCAATCAATTTCGGCCGATTCTTTGGCTCTGGTTATAAAATGAGCTATCATAGATGCTTATTAGAAATGCTGGGAGCCAAACGGAGGTATGAGCGCGAAAAATTTTCAGAAGCAATTTTCATAAAAAAGAAAATTTACTCCGGAGCGCCACAAAATTTGGGGGAAGGTATAAACTAAGTTTAGGGGGTACAAGTTATCGCGCCACCACGTATGGTCTCAACCATTGCTACATATATTTTTTAAATAAGATTTGTACAAATTCAACAATCTATCAGATTTCTTTGTATTTTCCCCTTTCAATGAATTCATAAAGTTAGTTTTATCGAACACAACATTACAAAGAAAGTCATTCCACACTGCTAATCCGTACGTACGGATTGGGGTTATCGAATGTGCCACATTTAATTACGAAATGCATTTTTGCGCATGCATTTTACGAAATGCGTTTTTACATTTATGAAGCTGGAAAACTTTTTCTTGAGTAATCAATTTGTCAACGACATCCAGGATGCATTTTTATGTTTTTTCCTTGTATTTTGATGTAATAAAATTCGTACAACCTGATGTACAGTGCTGGGTCATCATAAATTTCGTTTCGTCTCCCCTTCGGCCAGATATCAAAAAAATCGGCTTAATTTAATTAGGACCTACAAAATTCATTTTTGAGAACAACAATAATAGGCGATATAGATGATCAGATACGTTCTAGCTCTCTATCGTGACGATTCGTGACTTCCAGTTTTGGAGATATGTGCAAACCAGGGCTGGGCGGAAGTAAAAATCTCCAAATCGGAATTCCGACAACACCAAAAAATTCGAAAAAGGAATTCCGTGGTTCAAAGTGGCCGAAAGTCGGATTTCCGCCCAACTCTGGTGCCAAACCTGCTAACGATCCATGAACAGTGATTCCATTTTTCAAGGTGAAGTTGAAGTTCAGGTGAAGTCACTTCATGAACCCAAAAAAGATGCCAAACTTGAAAATTCACGTGACAAAAAAAGTGCAAGTTGAAATTTCATTTACCCAACTTTCTAGTAATTTTTCTGGTCACACTGCAGATTAGGGCCCGCGACTTTTTACAACTTTTTATATATACCAATCGAAAGAGCATCAAAAGCTGAGTCGAATGACATGAATCTTATCTCTAGGAAATAACTGCATCGCTGCAAA
>SAUE01000365.1:47227-60701 GCA_009724625.1 Deladenus siricidicola | reverse complement strand
AATTGCCTTGGGGATGAATTGCCCGGGATGAATTGCCCGGGGATGAATTGCCCGGGGATGAATTGCCCTTTACCCTATGGTTCCCTTTACCCTATGGAATATGAAAAAAAATCGACAAGATTCGACATTTGTCTTGATGCGATGGAACTCTATACATATATACAATACATCTCTCGCCTCTCCCAAAATTATTAAATAAGCCGAAACTTTTTTGTGATGACGTAACACTGTCTCTATATGTATAGAGTCATATATTGTGAGATAGATCTGCACATCCATATTGAATAATTCAATATCAATTATTGACGGAAAGTAACAATGAGAAACTATTCCAACTTACACTCCTCCCCCTCCCCTGATCTATTATCTTCACCATCTTACCAGATTCAAAAAAACACGCTACCGGGATCAACAGTGATTTCATAAACTTTTTCCAATCACTGCTAAAAAAAACATCCAATGTTGACGCCTGGCTACTACACCCCTGTACCAGGGGTGTGGAATTTTTCAATAAATAAATCATTTAAACATCTCACATATTTTAATATGTACCTACTTCATTTGGACGTGACTTGCTTCATTTGGACAAAAGAGAGAGAGAGAAAGAGAGAGAGATACACATACACACATATGTATGACATTTTTCCACAATTTCATCGTCACGTCGTAATCATCCAAACAGTTTTTCGTCACAACATAAACTTTTAAACAAAAAAAAGTTTGCACAAAAAACTTTTGTGTGAAAGCACAAAAATTAAAATAAAAAAAAAACAAAAAAAAGCGAAAGTCCTATAAAAACGCAAAAATATCTACAAAGTACACAAGAGAGAGAGACAGGGAGAGGGAAAAAGAAGGAAAAAATTGATGGTTTGGTTTTAAACCCTCCAAAAAAGCTGAATACGAAAAGAAAGGTTAAAAGTTGTCTCATTTTCGTTCTTTTTTGTAGTCGCTTTATGAAAATCCGCTAAATTCTTGAAAAAATACGTGAGAAAATTTTTTATTTTTTTATTATTATAACGTTAGGGTAGTACATAATAAATAACATGAATGGTTTAAACGTGCTTGTGTCACACACTTCACACATAAACACATAACACATAAACATGACTCGTAAACACATAACACATATTTACCACTTAAACCTTGCAGAGTCTAGCTTGCAGAGAGATTTCCGGAGTGATTTTTTGGCCGAGAGATCTTGTATAGACCGCGGCAGCCAGATATTTGTAAGTTGATATTGAATCTTTTTTGGATACACATCCAAAAATTCATCTAATTGGAGTCTAAAAAAGCAAATCAAAATCAAAGTATTAGATCCAATTTCGATACATTTGGAAGACGGGGTGGGTAATTTAAATTTTGATTTAAAAGCTCACATTATTTCTTTTGCAAAGGAGGGGGGGGGGGTCAAATTATGCGTAGTTTTGGAATGCTTTTGACGAACTCTTTTTTAGACTAAAAATAAAATAAAAATAATATTTATTCCAAAAAAGGGTGTTTATTACTTTGCAAAGAAGAATTCCACGAGGGGGATGCACGGGGTTGCAAATTTAAAAATTGAGAATTGCCTTTTGCGTTTGTGCCAATTTGCAATCAAAAATTTGAAAATTATTTTTTGAACATCCTCTTATTTGTTGTGCACTTGCGCTGAGCATTCCCGATTTGCTATGCAAATTATTGTAGATTGTTCTTGTGCAAATTCTTCTTGTGAATGCAAAAAGGACACAAACCATCGCATTGAGGTCGCATAACGCATGGCAATTCTTGTGGATATAGTTTATTTGCATTTATTTTAATCTTATTGAAATGGATGCAAATCAACTTTTTAATTACTAGCCAGAAACTCAAAAATTATTTTTTGTAGACAATTTTTTGTGAACAAAAAAATGTTTTAAAATTAAAATTAATTAAAAAAATTGAAAATATCGTATTTTTAGCGCGAATAACGGCGGAAACTTTGGTCTTCGCGTATTTGTGTGAAATTTGTGCATAATCATGAAATTATTGTAAATATTACTCACGTTTTTTGCCTCGCCACAACGACTTCATTAAAGTTAAATTTGGGCGAAAAAAACTTGCGAAAAACACAGCAAATTGCGCCCAAAACAAGCACCTTTGAGAGTCTACAATTTCAAAAATTTTTACAAAAAAATTGTCGTTGTGTATGTATGTATGTGTGAGGCCGTTGAATAAAGAGGATTTTTTTGGACTGTAAAAATTTCAAAGTTTAGAAACCTCAAAAGATAGCTGCTGCCTTTTAACCACATACAAACAAGCAAAAAAAGTTTCAAAAGTGATCTTTCTCGCTATTAAAAAATGCTCAAAAATGCTTATTAAGATGATTCTCTCATCTTCCACTTTTGCTCTATCAACCTTTTACTTATCAGTCATTGTGTATTCGCTCACTTGTTATTCTATTTCTCAGTTATCATTCAGTTTCGCAATTTTTATGTAGTTTCTCAATTTCTCAATTTTACAATTATTAGTCAATATTTCAATTTCTCAATTATCATTCAGTTTCTCAATTTTTCAATCTTCACTTATTATTTTAAATTTTCTTCTAATTTCTCAATACCTCTCCTTTTCCAATTTTTCTCATTTTCTCACAAACATGTAAAATGTAATGTTATCGCTTAGACAAAATATTTCCTCAATTATCTAAACGAGATTTCCGTTGTATATGTACATTGTATATATTCTCAGCCAATCGCAGAATATCAGAAACTTTTTTTTCTCAATTTCAATTAATTTTTCTCAAATTCTCAAAGTGCATTGCTACAATATTTTTCACGTCTTTTTCTTCCCTTGCACTCTCATTCTTGCCTTTCGGTTTTCTGAAGTTTGTATTTGTACATCTGTATGTAATTGTAATTTCGGTTTTTTACATATGTACATATCGAAAATATGTTTGCTTCTCATCCTTTTCTCAACAGATTATCTTTGAAGTTCGACTACACCTCCATTGAAAGTCAAACTACCAATTATGTAACAACTTACATACATATACATATGTACACCAACACACACACTGCAAACCGATGTTTTCAACGCAGTGGCAAATTTTGCTTTTGTCAGTGCTTTTTTCTCAATTTTTTTTCTTGTAATATTTATGGTAATTATCATTAATTATCAGTGAAGTGTTTCTTTTTGCAGTGATATTTCGTCGCAAAATTTGTTATTATTCTTGTAATTTTGACGAGCGTTTTTTTGTGCTGTTGTCATTGGTGAATTTCTAAAAGTTAGCTGTTTATTACCTGCCACAGCTATCTTCTGCGCTTTGCCACAAATAAAACGCTTCTACGGCTACATACACGTACATACATATGTGTGTATCTTCGCATTTGTGTTCTGTGTCACAAATGTGCATCATCTGCTTCTACGGCCACAGCGTTCGTGTTCCACGTAATAACGCACAAATAACGTATTTTTACGAAAACATCAAAATTTGGGCGTGGCATGTGTCGTCGGTGAATTTCAAACAAAAAAATTTTTGCCACTTTTAAAAAGTATGAAAATACTCGGTACCCATTATATACAACCAACAAAGACAGTATACACATAATTGCCGGGTTTGTTTTCGCTTCTTCTTTTTCTTCTTTTTTCGCGCCCACTAATCTCGGCTAACGCCGCCGCCGCCACTGCCGCCGCTGCCGCCGTCAAAAAAAGCAGAAGATTTTGTTGATGCTCCGCAGCAGCAGAAGCAGCAGCAATGACAACAACAACAGTCAAACAACCGCATCTTTATCACACTCACACAACATACAGCCGGCAACTTGATCTTTTTTATATGTATTTGTGTGCTGTTTGTGTATTGAGCGTCAAAAAATTCGGTTTAAAGTTTAACGTTTTTAAAAGAAAAAAGTTTTTTTTCAAAAATTTTGGTTTTATTAAATTATTTCAAAATTTCCTACACGCTTTTGCCGGCGAGAGAAGCAGAGTGAAGAAGGGTGGAGTTCAAAACTCACTCTCTCGCAAAGCACTTCGTGTATATAAGATGGATGGCTTTTAATTAATTTCGGCTAACGGTTTCGTCTTAAACCTCTCTTTGACACCTTTACAAAACTTTTGGCGATAATTGCGTTTTAGTTGTGTTTTCCACATAATTTCGTTAACTTTTTTTCTAAATGAATAACCCCATTTATTCGATTATATAAGACCAATTCCCATTCCTTATAAGACCAATTTTGTTATTCTACAAGACCAATTTCTAGAATTTCTATAAGTCCAATTTTTTATGCATATTACTGCTAAATAAATATTTGTTCGCAAAGGATCGAAGATGTCCGATCCGGCTCGAAAATATGAAATATGGCGAGGTGAGGAAAAACTGCTGTGTTTTTTGAATCTCAAAAACTTGAATCTCAAATAGATCTGATAATACCGGATCCAAATCGTATGCAATTTGTGTCCATTTTTCATAAATATATTCAAGTATGACATCTTTCTCCGCTTGCCTTGCTTCAACAGAATTCATGTTCAGATACCTTGAAACATTAAAATAATTCAAGTTACAGCAGAAGGAGGGAGGGAGCATTCAGTTTGAATCCATCTTTTGCATTTGAATTTTTGCTATAATTGAATTCATTTCTGTAGCCTTGAAGTGAGCCCTAATCTCTTCTGAAGCTACATACATATATCTCGAAAAGTACGATACCTACATAGCTCTGGCAAACCATCGCCAATTAAAGTTCTTTAGGAGTGGGTGGATACGATTTTGAGACACAAAAATCACTTTTTCCAGCAGCAATTATCAATTTCGGTGACCATAGTATCAGTTTTATTATAGTTTTTGGTCGTTCAGTTTAGATTCAGTTTGTTTCCACTTAGTTTAAAAGCGCAGATTGTAAAGGTTAAGTGATCACAGCGTTTAAGTACATCCTGTCATTCCTACACAACAGGCAAACACAAATATGGAAATGAGTACGGAAGTCGAAAATTAAACTTTTATTTATTTTTTACATCTCTCTCGGAAATGTCATTTGGGCAAAAATTTGAAGACATTTACAACAACAAAAAATAACTGTACACACAGACATACCGTGTAAAAACACGCCAATTTTTAAACTTTAAGCGTGCCATGACATTTAGTTGTAATTTTAATTTTTTGGGAAGCAAAAAAAAGTTTAATTTTTTCCATCATGCAATTTCTCACCTTGCATACATGCACACAATACTGTGACATTTTGCAAGGCATTGAAAGAAATATTATGGTACGCGAAAAAAGGTATGGTATCACGACATTTTCTGAAGAAAGAAAGCAAAAAATTTCAATTCAAAAGTCGAAATTATTGAAGCGAAAAATTGTTTTTTGTTTTTTGCTTTTATTCGAAAAAATCGCCGGTGGCGGCGCTATTTATTAATTTGACTAATTTTATTTGTTTGAAAAGCTGGAATTCAATTACTTTATTATATTTAAAATAAAATTTCTTTCAAAAAAAATTTTCAGAAAAAAAGTGTTGACATACACATACACATCCATTCATTCCATTCATTTTTTCGCTGTTGTAATTTGTGTAGATTTCAACGGTTTTTTTTTTAAATGTGTTTGTAATATGTACGTATATATGTACGTTTTTAATGGATTTATTTTGAATATTGGCGAAGTGTGCGTGTATCACGCACACACGTGTATGGAGGTCATGTCACGAACTTGTATTCAAGTGTATAATAGCAAACTCACACATACATATGTATGGATGTCACGAATTTGTATACACTCCTCCCTCCCCACTCATTGACGTTGGCAATTGTGACAATTGTCATTCTCTCAGACGAGAAAAAAAAATTCACACAAAAAGAAGTTTAAAAATAAAGAATTTTTTAATTTCTATTTCTAGTTTTTTGTATTATCGTAGTTGGAGGATCGAAACGTGAGCGCAAAAAAAATAGAAAAAATGAACAAAGAAACTTTTTGGGAGGAGTTTGAAAATATAAAAAGGTGAATTTTTCATGAAACTTATTCATTTTTGCTCATTTTCTCAAAAAAGCGTTTTGTCGAGTACCGAGAAATCGACGGCCAAATGGAAACTTTCAACACGTTGACAATTGTCAGCCTCTTTTTGTATGTTGCAATGCCATTCCTTTTCGCAAATGTTTATATTATACCGTATCGTTTACATATATACATAGATATATCGGGTTATAGGTTACATCACGTTAAATTTGAATTAGTTTCTAATATATTGCCATTGCTCTAGTATTGATTACTTACTGATTACGATATCCTTAATTCTTGATTACGATAACCTTAATTTTTAATTACAATATCCCTGATTATTGATTACGATATTTTTGAATATTGATTACAACATCCCTGATTACTCGTTATGACATATTGCGCGATTTTTTTTGTTCAAAAGTTTTTACAAAATCATAAGTTTTGTTTTATTTCAAAATTTCAGAAGTTACTGTCCTCCTCTTCTAACAATACGCCATGCATAATCTCAGGTATTCTCTTGTTGGCTACTGCCAACGCAGCGTCAACCTCGTCTTCGTGACGATCGCCATTTTGCACTTAATTCATGTAAAGCACTTCGCCAATTCGCAGGAACTAGTCGATCAACAGCCACCACAGCCACACCAGCTGCTGCAGCAGCGGCTAGCGCGCAGCAATCCGCTACAGACGCAACGAATGTGCGGCAAAGTGTTGACGGCCAAAATCACAAAAGTGTGCACACCGCCCGGCTACGAGAAGTCGTGCGTGCACGCCGGCTCAATGATGATGATGATTCGTAGGCGAAAGCGCGACGTGTCCGCCGACGACGACGCGGCCGAGCGCGGCGCTAGCGCGACGCCCGCCCCGCGGCCTTTTCGTTTAGCCTCACTGTTCGCGCACAGCGCACATTCGGGTAATTTTCATTTATTTTTGCCAATATTCATGTGCTTATCGTATTGTACCTATTCTATTATCACATCGTATTGCTGTCGTACCGTATTATTAACAGTACAACCGTACGTTACAGTAAAAAGCAGATTACGATTACATCCGGATGCAAAAAGACAAAAAAAAATGTTTTTGATACCGTATTACGGTCAACACCGAATGGTACACAAGTGTCACGGCACAAATTAATGAGTGTGGTACACAAATTAATGAGTCACTAGTTGTTGATGTTGTTTTCTTGCTTACTTAAAAAATAAACTTTAAACAGTTTAAGTAAATTTGTTTAACTTTTTTTTCTTTGAAGTTATTAAACCTAATTTATTGCGGATTTTGATTTTCTAAAAGTAATAAGTAATTTAATAACTTGCTAAAAGATTCTTTTTTTCTTCATTAGATTTCACAAAACCGGTGTGAACTTTTGTTTCTTTTGTTACGTGAGAAAGTGCAATTTTTGTTAGAAAATTACTTATTACTTTTTCACCGAAGACAGATAATGTGTATGTACATATGTATGCATGACAGTCAAAAATCACGCAGCGAAACGCCGCCACTAATGTGTGATTTTCGACTGTCAGCCAGCCACATTTGTCGTTTAGTAAAAAGTATTAAGTAGTAAATAATTGAATAAGTGCTAAAAATTGTAGTCACCTCTTTTTTGCGTTAGATTGCAGTCAGCTTTTCTACTTACCCATGTATGTAAATGTTGTATTCATTCACGTTTTTTTGTTTCTGCTTTTGTGAGAAAGTACAGCATTTTTTTTGTTTGGTGTTAATTTTTGTTAGATCGCGTTTCGCACAGTGTCATTCATGCATTTTTGTGTGCTACATTTATTTACTATTTATCTTCGGCAAAAAGTGCAAAACTTTCGGCGTATCGCACGCAGTCACACTTGACATGAGAAAAAGCAAATATGTATGTATGAGTGTGCTGCTACATTTTACACTTATTTATCTTCGGCAAAAAGTGCAAAACTTTCGGCAAAAAGTGCGAAACTTGCTACTTTTTACGTGTCCTTTTTTCTCACGTCAAACAAAAAAAAAACTTTTTTCTTAGACAAAAAAATTTTTTTGGCTCAAAATCAAACTCATTTAATAGATGTGTATGTATTTCCTATATGTATGTATATGTATGTATGTAATTGGTTCTCGAAAACCATTTTATGCAAAATACATATGTGGTAAATAAATAAATGAAATGTTGTTGTTGTTTTGTGTTAGATGTTGTGCATGTTACGGGGAAATTTTTTGCGCTATTAGATATATCACACGCTTACTACGTGATGTTTGCGCTAAGAATTGAACTGAAATATCTAATTAATGTGTTCATCTACAGCAAAGCGTGAAATTGCTCAAAATTGAGTAAAGTGAAAAATACAATTAAAAACGCATTTTATTTTTGTAGATTACGATGGCCGGCTCCCACCGTCGTCGTCACGCTATGGTCACGCGTCCGTGAAGCCGGCACTTTCGTCCATTTTCTTCGTCTCCCAATTCAATTTGCCGCGTGCGGACGTCGACGACGACGCGAGTTTTGGTGGCGGTGCGCATTCTGACGATGGCGCCCTTTCGAACGGCGACGCGCTTTCGGATAGCGACGCGCATGCGAATAGTGCCGACGATCACTTCAGCGGTGCGTTCGTCGCAAAGCGCAGCTTTGGCGCAGTGGAGAAGCGAAAAGTGGCGGACTGCTGCGTGCACAGGTGCAGCGATGAGCAGCTATCGTTGTTCTGCTGCGATGACGAGGAGCTGGAGGCCTTCAAAAAGCATCACACAAAAAAGTGAACAAACCCATACACACATGCAGGGACGTAGCCAAATCACCATTTCCTTTTGCCTTTTTACACTAGGACTTCTTTTATTAAAAAGAAAAGGGGAAGCGTGGCTTCTTAGCAGGGCTTCTGCACACATAAATATATGCATACGCTGGAAATCTGCTGTGGTCAATGGCGTCGCCGGTAGTATTTTTTAACAAAAAAATTTAAAAAATTCTGTTTGAGGAATCCTTCCCCGGCTACCTACTCTGCGGGTTGGAGGAATTCCCTTCCCCACCCTTACCCATCCACCATTCTGGCGACGCTTTTGTCTGTGGTGAAAGAAAATTGGTCCAAATACATGCTATACATACCTATACCTACTATACCATTCAATAACAATAAAAATGGATTTGGCTAAAAATGTATTATTATCGCATGTGTTTGGGTAACCGAAAATTCGAGCGTCTTCTTCATATGCGGGTTCATTACTTGTGGTTTGTTTACTATTATACATATTATTATTTTTGGTTTGTTTATGATTAGTTTTGGTTTATTTTCCGCGCAATACGGTAGTTCTAGTCGTTCCACAAGAAACAACACACATATACATACGCCCACACACATACCCACACACATATTCATACATACATACATACATACATACATACATACATACATACATACATACATACATACATACATACATACATACCTACATAATACATACATACATACATACATACATACATACATACATACATACATACATACATACATACATACATACATACATACCTACATAATTACATACATACATACATACATACATACATACATACATACATACATACATACATACATACATACATACATACATACTAAATCCTGAGAATATTAAAGTCTGGAAATTTTTTTGACAGAAAATTTTTTGAGAAAATTCGTAAAATAGATGTGTATTTACATACATACATACATACATACATACATACATACATACATACATACATACATACATACATACATACATACATACGCCCACACACATACCCACACGCATATTCATACATACATACATACATACATACATACATACATACATACATACATACATACATACATACATACATACATACCCACACACACAAACAACAATTTGTAAACACTGTAGTCATTGTGCAATGAATGTCTGTAATTAACTGGTGCTAGCAATACATACATACATACATATTCAAATGTTGTTGACTTTATTTTCTTGTGATTGAGTAAGTATACTAAATATGTATATAGGTGTGATACATGTGTGTAGCTAGTAGATATTCTAAAAATATGAGCAAGTCTTTGTTGTTGATATCATTATTAAAGGTACCGTTTATAAGCTATTATTACTTTCTGACTGTCTTCCGATCTCGATCTCTCTTTTGCTCTCTCTCTATCTCTTTCAATGCTTCTCCCCGATACATATACACATATACATGTATGTATATGTATGTCTACCGTTGCAAATTGTCGTTAAATTGTCTGGCAAACGACGACAAATCGTTGAGTCACATTTATTTTTTCCCATTTTAATGACAAATTATTTTTTTGATTATTTTTTTGAATATTGAATAATGTATTGTTTAATTTTGTTTTTATTTTTATTATAATAAAATAAAGCAATAAAATGAAATAAATCGACAGGAAGACACACAAAAAATATTTTTAATAAAAAAAGCAAAACAAAGAAAAATTTAAAATAAAAATATGTATAATTTTCATAGAAAAATTAAATTTTTATAACTTTTGCCTAGTTTTTTGGCTCAAAAATATCAAATGTCCGTTCAATTGGCTTTGATTTCAATTAAATTTAGTTTCCATCAACACAAACTATGAATTTGCATGCTTTTAATTGTGAAATTTGTCATCACATTCATTTTGTAGAAGTAAAATTTTTTAGAAATAAAAATAAAAAAATTTTGTAGAAGTAAAAAAGGCGGAAAATTGGAAAAAATTTAATTTAAAAAATTGAAATTGCGAAATTCGGGGATAAGACGTCGAGAGAAAAAAAGAGGGAAAAATGTATCCGCTCGGGCGCGGGATCGAACCTACTACGAAAGCCATGAGCTATTGGCTGGAGTAGGCTTCTCTACCACTGAGCTACGCGGACGTCCAGATCAGAGCCGTGCGGCTGTGTGAATTATGAGTTACGAGTTACGAGAAAGTACTCTCGTAAATACGTGTTTTTGGTGTACGGTAATTTCGATTTTTTCTGAAATTTCTCTCTTCACTCCAAAATATGCTAAAAACCGTCATTTTCAAGAAATTATCATTTAAAAAATTTCCAAATCTTTTGAAATTTTCTCAGACGAGGCCATTTTTCTTCATATTTTTGCGCATTTTACAATTTCATTTTTATTCATTACAATTACAATTACAATTCTATAAATACAATACATTACAATATCAAAAAAGTATAAAAGATGATGGTGAGTTACGAGTTACGAAATTGCGAAGTTTTCAATCTCGTAATTACGAATTATGAGTTACGAAAATAAATTTTCGTAATAGTTGTAGAATGTATCAAAAATAAAAACAAAAATAAATTAATCATAAGAAAATGGTATTTTTAGTTGAAATTTTTGTTTTTTCGATTCGTTTTTGGTATTTGATTTTTTTCGTACATTCTTTCCGCTTTTCATTTTCACGCTTAAAAACACGCACAAATTACAATATCATTAAAATATTTTACAATAATACAAAATACACTGTACACTGATGGTGTGTGTTGTGCATGGCATGGTATGGGCTATGTGTGTAACAATAACAACAAGTTGTTGTCAACAAAAAAATATAAAAAAATAATAAAAATATTTTCAAACACTTTGAATTTGTACACAGAATTTGCGGCAACAGAATTGATTGTGGTGTATTGAGAGCTGAACTGAACTGACAATTTGACATTTGTCATTCCACCCCAAGCTTCTTGAGAGCTGAACTGACAATTTTTACAAAAAAATCTCTTTGTGGGCTGAAGCGACAATTTTCAGTCCACCCCAGAACTCCTTGAGAGCTGAACTGACAATTTGCACTCCATCCCCATCTCCCTGAAAGCCGTACTGACAATTTTCAGTCTGTCAAGTAAATGAGGAAAGCGTGGCTAGTGGTGCTAACAATCGTACTGCTCGCAATGGTTATCGCACTCTCGCTCACTTTACTGTACTTTATATTGTACGGTAACGGCCGTACGGGTATTGTTTTTTGAACAATTTTTTCATTTTTATTCGTTTTACAATTTATTGTGAAAGAACATCGTAATAGTGATAAGTATGGTAATAAGTGACTAAGATACAGTAAGTAAAAGGCGCGGTATCTAGTAAACAAGGTACGGTAATTAATAACTAAGGTACTGTAAGTAAAAAGTACGGTAACTACCGCCAGAATTGGCGCCAGAAGTACAAATTTGAAATTGGAATTTCTCAAAATTTTCAATTTTCTGTCTAATGAAAATGACAAATTTTGGAAATTTTTTATAATAATAAAAAGCATGTGCTAATTCTTGCCATGGGAAAATCGGTGACTACTGTAATTGTAATGTGAAAAGAGCGCAATTCCTCGAAAATGACTTGACTAATTAACTTTTTTTTTAAACTTACAAATTTCCTCAGAATACTCAGAAATGGCGAGAGAGAGAAAATGCGAAATTCCCACGCTCAAAATAGCCAGAATTCGGAAATTTCGGAATTTCGGAATTCCGCCCAAACCTCCGCCCATCCGCATTCACTTGCATTCAAACGTAAGTCACCACCGTGATGTTCGCATAGCTTGCTCAGCGGTAGAGGGCTATGCGCCGCCGATGACTGGGGTAAATGTGGGAGTGAGGTAGTAAGAGGGGGGATAGGCAGTGGAGAGTGGATGTAGGGGGGAGGATAGTGAGTGGAGTAATGAATGAGGGGAGGGGTAGTGGGTGAGGAAGAGGGGGTAGTGAGTGAGAAGGGGAGGGGTGCGGTAGCATGTGGGCTGAGTGGGTAAGTGCGTGTGAGTAGGATCATGTCTTAATTTTTTTGAAAAACTTCCTAATTTTCCGACTACACGCAAAAAATAGCGAAAATTTTGGAATTCGAAATTTCGATTAACCCTAGTCACTACGGTGGGACTACAGTTTTTGTAAAAATATTTTTTGTTCTTTAAATTTTTTTAATTTTTAATTTGTTGTTTTATCAATGTTCTTTGTTGTTGTTTTTTTCAATTTTGTTGAACAACATTCAAAGTTTGTTCGCATTTTTCAGAATCCCTTTCGAGTTTGCGTGCCAATTCGTTGAGCACAAATTCGCAGCTGACCGACAACCTCAAAAGTCTTTTGAACTCAGCGCAAAAACCGTGCAAGAACTTCTACGGTTTCGTCTGCGACAATTTTCAGGACGAAAGCATCGGCGATTTTGCAGCAATCGACAAGGATCGCATCATTTTGCAAGCGCTCGAAGGAAATATTCAAGATGAAGTGCGTCAGAGTTGCAAATTTTCAACTGACAAAATTTTCAAATTTATAATTGTTATATTACAAAGTTTATAACTATCAATTTCATGACTCCATATGCACAGTACATTACTGATTCTTTGCTAATTCTTGACTCAATTTGCAAATTTTAAAATGCGTTTGCCAATTCATGACTCAATTTGCTCAGTACAAAACTGACAATTTGCCAATTTATGGCTCAATCTGCAAATTTTATAACTGTCAATTTGTCAATTTACTGACTGCTAAATCTTCCAATTTATAGATGTCAATTTGCCATTTCATGTCACAATTTGCACAGTATATAACTGACAATTTGACAATTTATGACTCAATTGGCTTCTC
>SAUE01000365.1:9628-19725 GCA_009724625.1 Deladenus siricidicola | reverse complement strand
CGAAAATCGGCGACAATTCTGCCGTCAATCTGCTTCCCGTAATCTCTGCATTTTTGGGAATGGGGAGGGAAGTAGAGGGGGGTGGATTTTTTTTAAATAATTTTACCCTTTTTAACTACCCTAGCTAAATACAAAAAATAGTCGATGCGCAAGGCTTAGGTGCTGTCGGGATGGTCGATTTTGCCTCCGGTGGGCGGCGACGGCGCGGAAGTGATCGCGAACGAGACGCTCGTCGACCTCGAGAGCACGCGATTCCTCTGGGATATCATGAAGGGTGGGTGCTGCACACAACACACATACATACATGCGTGCTCACATACATGAACACACATATGTACACACATATGCACACCAATTAATGTAAGGTACAGTATACAAATACACATATTTATGCATACGTTAACACATATGCTCGCATATATACACATATTAATACATATACACACACTCGCATAAATGCACACACATGCACATATATACACACAATCTCACAGATTTGTACACACACTCACACATATGTATGTACACACAATCTGCATACCATATACATACATACATACATACNCGACGACATACTCGACATCTACCGCGGCCTCTTCTACTATCCACCCGAGAAGTTGGTGGGATTTCGGCGAAATCCCCCGGACTTCTACTTCCGCGCCTATCATTTGTTCAATCCGCGCCGAATGTTCTATCCCGTGCTCGGCGGCCAGTGCATGAAGACGGGGCAGGTGAGTGAGTGACCGGCTGCCAATTACATACTGTAACGTATGTGTACTGAATGACGTATGTGTACTGAACTGAATGAGATATGTACATGTATAGCAATGCGTATTGATTCCATTGCTTCACACGGCTTTGGTGTGATGGTGTAGTGGCTAACGTGTCTGTTAGCCGGTAACATGTAGAACACGCCGCTGGTTCGATTCCGGCTCCTCGCATCTTCATTTTAATTGTTATGCGATAATACATATCATTGTTTTCCATTCTCTACCCTGCTACATTTTATGTATATGTACATGCATAATGCAGTTACGAAATGAAGTGGCTAAAATTTACTGTACCATACATACATATACATATGCGTAGGCTATATGTACGAAAAATTAAGATACTTTTATGTAATTTGAAAAAATTAATAAAAAAATTAAAATCTTATTAATTAATAATTTTAAAAGATAAACCAAAAATATAAAAAAATTGGGAACTACTGTATCAACCTTTGTATTGTTATTTTGTATTTTTGTTTTTAGATGACATCCGACGAATATTTGGACATTTGGGAGAAATTTTCCACCACCTTTAAAGATAAATGTCATTTTTCCTTCAATTTTATCACGGAATTGACGCATGATGACTCGAATAACCTGGGCGCTATTGACGATCGATTACGGTAGTTATAGGAACCTGTTTTTTCACTTTCCCGCTCTCTTTCCCTCTCCTTTTTCACTCTTTCTCTTCCCCCTCTTCCTCTCTCTCTGTCCATTCTCTCTATCTCCCTTCCCCCTCCCCCCGTTCTGTCTTACACTCTTTCCATCTCTCTCCCTATCCATCTTTCTCTCTCACTCTTCCTCGTGCCAAAAAAAAAGAATTGTTTTAGAACTTCACTAGAACGGCTAACGGCAAATGGCGCGCTCGAGAACACGGCGTTGGTGATCATGGGCGACCACGGCAATCGCATCGCCGCCGTTCAGCACACCTACGTGGGCCGCATCGAGGAGCGCGCGCCATTCTTCGCGCTATTTGTGCCCGAGAAGTATCGGCGCGCGTTTCCGCACCGATGGCAAAATTTTCGCTTCAACACAAACAGGTTCTTCTTTGTTGTTTTTTGTTGTGTTTGTTGTCGTTTGTTGTTGATTTTTCTTATTTTTTATTGTGGTTGAGAGCTTTCTTCAACCATTTTTCTAGATTAACGAGCAATTTCGACATTCACCAAACGCTGAAAGGCTTGTTGGGCGATGGCAATAAGCTGAACAAGGAGAAAAAACGTAATATTATTCATTTTATATACACCCCCCCCCACCGTTAGATACAGCGTATCCGCTCCACGCTATCCATAAATTATTACATATACCTAAGGATTTTTACAAACAATAATAGCTTCTCGCGGTACAAATCTTCTCGAAGAGCGGGTGCCGGCGTCGCGATCGTGCGCGGAGGCGGGCGTACCACTTAACTTTTGTTTGTGCATGGAGGACAGAAACATCTCTCGCTTTCACAGGTAGGGAGGAGGTAAGGGGATATCAGTCGGTTGGCAGCTGACTTAGCTGGACAAACTAGCAGCAGTGCTACTGTACTGGCTCAGAGAAGAGACCTGCTGAGGCTTTTCAAAAGAAGAAACTCAGACCGCATTTGGATTCATGATAATAAAGATATATTACGAACTATATTACATGTCAATGTTTAATCATAAATAACCACAAAGATTTCAGGACCTCAAAGGAATTCGCCGCTATCGACGAATTGTTGAGGAATTATACGCGAAATTTAGACTGTCTGCGCGCTGAGACGTTCGCCATCACCAACGACCGCCTTCATCCACTTGCCATTAATCAATTGGTGCGCCACGGCCTCAGGGACGTCGCCGAGTAAGTCCAAGAAATTATCTTTTGGAAAAGAAATTTTGAAACGTTGGAATGGAAAATGTTTTGGTACAACTCTTGGTTTCGTACCTATGTACCAGGGTTTCCGAATGTACGGAGCAGGCCACCGCAAGCTTAGCATTAAACTTTGTGGAGAGGGGGCAAGGGAGAGGGTAGGCTCAAAAATGTCGAATTACGATAAATGCGTAATTGTGCGTCTATGGTTTAGATGGCCGGCGAAAAAGTCGGTGCAAGCCGCGCTGGAAATCTTCTTCTTTGACGTGAACGCAAGCGTACACTTCGCGCAAAACCAACGCGGCGCCTTCGCCGAAGAAGTCACGCTACTTTTCCGCGTGAAACACTACCTGAAGGAGTTCACTTTTTCGGTCGCCGGCGAGCCGCTAGCGACGGCGCGCGGCATGGACGGCGAGCTAGCCGTAAATCTCTCCGAGTTGTGCTCAATTCGAGGTGTATAGAATGTTCAATTTTCGAGAATTTCGTCCGTCCTCTTTTTTGTTAGCGATTCGATAGATAATTTCTATTTATTTTGTTGTTGTTGCTGCTATATTTATGTTCTTGTAAATATGCATACAATTAATGTCAAACCAGTTCACCTTCCTTTCATCTTGTAATGGGTAGCAGCTAAGGACGTATTCAATACATTTACATATGTATGTATATGTCATTATTGCGGAATGTGTAGAATCAGCCGCGGATTTTGTGATAGCTAAACACGGGTGTTTATAGTTGGTACATTGTATATTGTTTGATCATATTTTTATAAACAAATAAATTTATTTTTTAATGATATGAAGGCACATACTGTAAAATTCTTCAACAATAATGTCAAATAATGAAATAAATCTTTGTTGGTAAACTTAATGAATGCGTGTGATGTCTGCATGCACAACAATACACAGTTGTTTATGTATCAGAACAAAAGCTAAAATTTTTATAAGCAAATTATTAGGAAAATCCAAAATCTGTAGACTCTTAGGGTTTTTGACCACGGGCTTTTCAAATCTGAAATGAGTTTTTTTCACGAACAACTCCTGTGGTAGGGGCAAGGCATGCAAATTGCTTGACTTTGGCACAAACATTTGTCTTTTTTTGGCATGAAAATTGTCTCTTCAACATTGTGCGAGACATGGTCCAATCGGATCTACCAAATAAAATAAATTTTCCAAAAGTACTCGATGAAAAGATCGTCGTATTTTTGTTTCACAACGATTTCCCTTGCAAGCAACATCTCCATTCGTCGTACAACTTGCCAGATTCCAACACTAAATTTTTCCAGTTTTCGAAGATATAAATCTCGCTTGATTTTCCTGATTTTTGCTCACAACAACCGAGACGACCTAACGTATGCACAATTACACTGATTGCTATGTATTAATTTTTTTTGCTGTGAACTGATTCTAATAGAGAGCAATTCATCATTACGCCGCTAACACAAGCGGAATATGCAAAAAAATTGGACACAGAATACGCCCTTTCCTGGAAGGTATCAAAGCAATTTTAGTCACTCTATTTGGTTTAATGCGATTATTTTCCTATGTTTTCATGAAATCAGCTTAAATTTATGAGTTTAGCGTTATTTCTAAAATTATTTTCCCCAATGTTTCTCCAATATTGAGTAATTTTTACATCAAAATTTTACAGCATGAGACCGGTGTACGGCGCGCAATACCCGCCACTACAGATGAGCGGTGGCGTTGGAGGCTCGCCAGCGAAAACCGACACCAAATTTCGCAATTACGAGAACAGGTATGATATTCTAGGTGATTTTTGTTTTCGGAAGAAAATATCTTCTGAAAAATTCTCTTAAAGAATTATTTGTGTATGTCGATTTTTTTAACTTTCTTGTTTTCAGTGTGTCGGACGTTTGGGACGAGGGCGTCACCGTCGACGATGATTTGGCGCTTACGTCGGCGGCGAAGGTTTTGGAGCTGCACGCGGCGAATAAATTGACGACGCCGTCGCCACGCGACGACAACAGCATCATAATGCCGAACTGTAATCCGGCAAGACTCAAAAACAACAAACAGCAAGCAATGCAGCGGCTTGCTACACAAAGAGGTGAAAATGTTTTTAATTAAAAAAAATGTATTTTTGTTCAAATCTTTGGAATAATTTTGCACTAAAAAATGGAATTTTTAGTTGCTTTTAGATATATAATATATTTTAATTTTTTTTGTAACAAATATTTTTTATTTATTTTTGATTATTTCTCGTGAAAATTTAAATTGAAACATTTTTATTATTTAATTAAATTGTATAATTTTTCTTTTAAGTTAGTTGTTTTGCTTTTCCATGCACAAATCTGGTTGAAAATTTTTGTCTGTTTCCCCCCCCCAATTCCTAAAATTTGGTTAAAAAATTAAAAAGTTGTTACAAGAACAAAATCGGAAACCGGAAACGAAATTGTAACACCAATAATTATATAATTTTGCCTTTGACGAAAATTTTTTTTGTTATTTTTGATCATTTTCACATCCGTCGGTTTTCAGATCCGATTCCGGGCGTGAACGCGCCGCCTGGCACCGGCACGATGGCGACAATGTCGTCGGGCGGGGGCATTTATCCGCGCCTGCCCGAAATCTCACTGGCCAGCAATCGTCCACCGACTTCGAACGTGTCGAGCTCTCCCGCATCTTCGCACACCGCCAACTCCCACAGTCATCATCATCCGCACAGCCATCATCATCAGCCCTCAAATGCAAACAACAATGCCATTTCATCGATTTTGCCGAAGACTCCCACGAATAAAAGTATTTTTTAATTTGTTTTATTCATCAAAGAGTTACTTTGGTTCGAAAATGTTTATCATCGTTATTCAATTATTTTGAAAAATTGTGTATATATTCCACGTGTATTTGTCAGATGGCGACCTGTCGCGGTTCGATCGGCTACGCCGCGTGCTCGGCGTGAGATATTTGGGCGGCGAGGCGCAAAGCCCGGCCGGCGACTCGCTCTTTGGCTCAAGTGGTGGCGCCGGTCCCGGCACGACATCCAGCGAGATGATCAATTTGGACGAGTTGCGAAGAGACTGTTGGCTAGGAATTCCGCACAAGGTCCGACCGCTAGCATGGCGAATTTTGTCGGTGCGTCTATTTCAACAAATTATTGATTTTACTAGACCGATTATTTTGAAAAACGTTTTTAATTTTTTTGAGTAATAAACTAGAAATATTTCAAACAATGAACTGATGTATTATGTATGCGAGATGAAATTATATTAGAAGTTGAAAAAATTAAATTTCATTGTAAAAATTAAATATTTAAAATATGGAGAAATTTTGTTTGTTTTTTTTTATTTTTGCCAGAAAATTTAGAAAATAAACCTATTTTTTAGGACTACGTCCCCACGAATCCGGACCGACGCGAGGCGGTGCTGAGGAAAAAACGCGAAGAATATTGGCATTACGTGGAGCAATACTTTCACACTCGCTACGACGAACAACACCAAGTTACCTTCAGACAGGTAAATCCTCTTTTTTTGTAGAATTATCGGAGTGTTGAAGTGCTTTTTCGTTGAAAATTTCGATTGGAATTTTTTTTCAAAAGCAATTTTTTGCTTTTGCAGACAAGAAAAAAATCGAAAATATGTATTAAGAAAATTGTTTGTTGTTAATGAAAGAAGATTTTAATCTTCTGTTTTCCAGATTCACATCGACATTCCGCGAATGTGCCCGCTAATTCCGCTCTTCCAGCAGAAAGTGGTACAGGAGGTAAGCGAGCGGTGTTTTCATGCTTTATTCGCTATTCACTAGTTTATGATGTTATTTTTTATACACTAATTTATGAAACTGCTCTATGGGCAGTTGTGTAAATGGTTTGCCAATATATACACTGTCCGCTATTTTTTCTCGCTATTTTGACTTGTTGTCCCTACTGTGCTGACTCTGTTATTGCACACAGGAGGTATGCGGTGTTTCCGCGCTTCCTTTTATTTAAGCATTGATTTAACGATTGTAGCATGTTTATTTAAAAGTGAAATTAGTTTTTTGCTCTTACTGCTTTTTGAATTATATTATTTCAGATTTTTGAGCGCATTTTGTACATTTGGGCGATTCGCCATCCCGCCAGCGGCTACGTTCAGGGTATTAACGATCTATTGACGCCTTTCTTCGTCGTTTATTTATCGGAGTTTATTCAAGATGGTTTGTTGTTTTTTGTGAAAATAATAAAATAAAGCTGGCTCGGCCCCACTCTTTTTTCGGTCCGGTCGGAAGATTTTGGGCCGATGAAGCCCGATGAGAAGAAAGCCCACCCGGTTAGGCCCGGATGACATTGAAACAAAGTTCTTGCGGTATTAGTAAAGGTTTGTAGATGTGGAGGTGGGGACGTTCGACGTGGCCCAACTCCCGCGCACCAGCATGGAAATTGTGGAGGCGGACAGTTTTTGGTGCGTGTCGGCGCTCCTCGACACTATTCAAGATAACTACACGTTCGCCCAGCCAGGCATCCAGCGCAAAGTCCAGGACCTACGCGACCTGATGAGTCGAGTGGACCGTGAGTCTTTTTTTTTTTTGAATTTTTTACATGGAATTGTTTTTTGAAGATAATCTTCATGTTTTTAAGATATGCGATTTTCAGATTTAAGGGCACTTCTTCAGTTTCCCCCCTTCTGTTGAAAAAATTTTTTTAAAGGAATCATGGCCCAATTTAAATTTGATCCATTTTTATGGCGTTATGTGTAATGTTTTGATGGCAATTTGTGTAACCAGGATTCGGAAGAAATAAGTTCTTGTGAAGAAAAAAAATTACAGCAAGGGGGACTGAATAAGTACCGATTTAGGATATGCGTGTTATAATATAAAAGCCATTTCAATAATTTGCTAATCATCATCATGTCTTTTTGTATATTGCAGGGAATTTATACCAGCATTTCGATAACCACGGCGTGGAGTTTTTGCAATTTGCATTTAGATGGATGAATAATTTGTTAATGCGCGAAATTCCGCTAAGAGCCACCATTCGGCTTTGGGACACATACTTGGTGAGCGCGTTTTAACGGCTTTGTTTGATGTTTTTTGCATATTGTGATGTGTTTATTAGGTTTCTGAACCCCAAATGATATGAAATTTTCATACTTTTTCCAGTTTGAATTTTTGCTGCATATTTTTCGTGGATTTTTTTATTCCAGAATTAAAAAAATTTAGAGTGAGCGCCAAGGTTTTTCGCAATTTCACACCTACGTTTGCGGCGCCTTCCTACGGATTTGGTCGCGGCAATTGCAAGTGGAGAAGGACTTTCAGGTTGGCTTTTCGACAAAATTTTGGGTTTGTGGGGTATTTTGCGAACGAGTATTTCGACGAACAACGAATATATGTAATTGTTTGTGTGTGTTTAGGGCATAATGCTTTTGCTGCAAAATCTGCCCACACAAAGCTGGAACGACCAGCAGATTTGCGAGCTGACCGCCGACGCGTACAGTCTCATGCAGATGTTCCACGGCGCTAAAAATCACTTCCAATGACGTGCTAAGGCATAAATAGCACGAAGGTCTCTAGCGTAATCGATCGTATAATTGCATGACGGAGAGTAAATGATACTAATTCTAATGACTGTGATAATCAATGGTGCGGTAAAGATCTGGGGGAACTGAGAACTTTTCGGCAAAGGCGAAATTGGGGTTTTGATGTATGCAGTGGGCAAAAATGAAACTGCTGTAAGGTCTTTTGAACACTGTGACCTGCCGTAAATCCATGAGGGACATTTAAGTTAGCTCTTAGATTTTGAAAATTTACCGGCAATTTTATTTAGCGATAGTTCTTTACTCGTAGCTGATTGTGTTATTGTATCATAAAATTATTTATATTTTATTTTTGCATATAATGAAAATTTTATTTTGCAGCGCAATGAAAATTTTTCAGTGAAAAAAAATTTATGTGAAAAATTTTCATCGCCGTCTAACACCCATATATAATTGAAGGGGTGAAAAAAGGACGATTTTTCTAAAAGTGCAATTTATCCCTTTATTAATAAATTTGAAAGGTTTTTTCGTTTTTTAATACATCTTCAAGAAAATGATGGGTGTGAAAATGAATTTTAATGTAAAATATGGTGTGCCTCGTTTTCACTTCCGGCACCACGTGATCTTTAGTCTATAAAGCATAAAAAATTATTATATAAATAAATTTATGTGATATATTAATAAACGTGTTCACATAAAACGTGTCTGATGGAGAGGGGGAGCAAATTTCTCTGAAACTGAATGCAAAAGCCTGAAATCAGAATAAAAGAATTTTGAATTTGCGCGGCTAGAGATGACGTTTTTTTATTATTTCTTTTGAATATTCGAAAAATAAATCATTTTTATGTCGCGCGAATTCGAAAACCATTTCGTTTCGTTCAAAATTGAAGCTGAATGGTTGGAAAAATTTGTCACTTCTAACAAATCGGAGGCTCTGACTGGTCGCTTCGCTCTAATCTCCCTTATAAAATCTGCTGACAAACGAAATTCTCGGGCATGGTGAATCGTCGTCGTACCCGCTCAAACCGCCGAAGGCGCAGCCAAAATCGAAGCCGACAAGAGCAGCAGCGGCGTCATTCCACTTCCAGAAACGGCGGAGGATATGGCCCCGCGTATACCGGTAAGTGAATTTAGCCGTGTGTTTTAGTAGTAGAGGCAATTGTAAGCATCGTAGGTCACTAATTTTTTGTCCGTTTCGGCTGAAAAATGCTCCAAACGGTTTTCTGAGTTGCTGAACACGAAAATCAGGAAATTTTCAAAAAAAAATCAAATTCAACGGACTTCAGCCAAAGTTATGTTTTATCTGCAAGATATTATTCTATTGAAGACTTTATGTTTGACGTTAACAAAAAAGTACGATGCTTACAATTGCCAAAATTGAATTGCGTCTAATTGGTCTTTCTCTTGATTGCCATGAGTATATTTAAAAACGGTTGGAGGTAGTTGTTCTCTGCTACACTAAATGAAAAATTTCGGAATTGTTTGACTTATAAAAATTGCTGAATTGAAACTGAGCAAAAGTAAACTGTGTTCTTTTTTAGCTCAATACATTCCACCAGCGTTGCGAGATCCGGTTCGACTGACGCATTCATTTCTTCATCCTCGTGATGACTGGCGCCAACCACTAGCCGACTGGCGCCATCATGATGATTGGCGTCGACCGACGCCTGCCCCTGTCGGTCAATTGCAACAGGCGACGTCGGTGGTGTCGAGTGCGTTCAATCGAACAACCGAATTTTTGCGTCCCGACCAAAGGGCCGGCGAAGAGGCCAATGGCGCCAGCGTCGCACTCCGCAACGACCCAAACGCATTTTGCATCGAGACACCCGCTGCGCCCAAACTCGTCTTCCAATGCCAATTGGCGCATGGAAGTCCGACGGCGCTCATCTCCGAGATCAACAACCCCGCCGAACTCTATCAAGTAAGAAAATTTGGTATAAATAAAGTTTACCACCAGAAACCATATAGCCTCAAAATTGTATTGTGGTGGTCCACAAAGCATTAAAAATATTTCTTCAAGTTATCTTGAGGCGCGG
>SAUE01003073.1:75757-86806 GCA_009724625.1 Deladenus siricidicola | reverse complement strand
CATATTTTATCGCTTATGCGGACGACGACGTAGATAGAGAGCTACTAACTCCAAAAAATGCAGAAAATGCATGTTTTTCAATGTATTTTTATGGGTTTTTGATTAGTTCTCTTTCTCTCTCTCCCATTATTTGTTATTATCTTTTTCAATTTTTTTATGTCTGTGTGTCTGTCTATAACTGCCCGGCTGCCGATTTATGTCTATGTCTGTCTCCTCCGTCTGTTTGTCTGAATATCTCTGTCCGTCTGCCTCTCTCTATCTCTCTCACCCAGCGAAAGAGACCACCATGCCTCTGTCGGTCTGTCGCTGTCCGTTCGTCTGTCTCCCTTTCTCTATTTTTCCCTTTTTCTCTCCCTCGTCTACCGAAAGACAACTTCTCTATCTCTCTCCGTCGTGATATTTTAGTTCACCTAGTCCTTTGTTTGTCTCTGTGTACATCTCTCCGTACCTTTTTGTCTTTAATTTTTCGTTGTATTTCTCTATTTCCGATATCTTTTCTTTCTTCCTTTCTTTCTTTACTCACATTTTTTCTTTATTTCTCTCACATTTCCCCTTTCTTCCCTCTCTTTCTCTCCCTCTCTCTCTCACACATACACACATTTCTTTTCGTTTTTCGATTTTATTTTTGGGTGGATTTTTTCGCTGTTTTTCGATAAATTATTTTTTTTGTCACAAACTTGTCGGAATTTAATTCATAATTCAAAGTTATGGAAAAATTTTTTAGCGACTTTTATTTATTTATTTTTATTTTTTTGGGTTTATAAGCGTATGCCTGCCACACGTGCTGCTATTTGCGTCAAGAGTCTTTGGTAGTTCATGTTTTTTTGCTCTTAGTAAATTTTGAACTTTTTAACAAATATTTATAATATTACACTGCGGGAAAAAAGATATTTTTTTGCACTTTTTTCAAAAGTGAATGAATTTTATTTCAATTTTTTTTATTGAAATACGTTTAAATAATAATGTGTCTAAATGTTATGTAAAACAAAAAGTTTTTGGCGTTTGGGTAAAGTGCTTTTTTGAACTGCCATTCTTGAATGTTGGGCATTAGTCGAGCAAGAAGTGCTCAAAAGCATAAGTTTGAATATGAATGCTCGTATTTTTCAAGTGATTAGTCGTAATGGTGATGCTGCGGACTATTATTAATGTTTATAATCTGTTATTCATCCCAAATTCCTTAATAAAGTTGAATTTTACGAAGTGAGGCTATCCTTTTTTCCATGGTGAAAAAGCAAAATTTTTCAAAAAAGCACTTTACCCAAACGCGAAAAACTTTTCGTTTTACATAACGTTTAGACACATTTTAATTTAAACGTATTTCAATAAAAAAAATTTAAATAAAATTCATTCACTTTTGAAAAAAGTGCAAAAATCAGGTCTATCTTTTTTTCCCGCAGTGTATATATAAAATGAATACAATAGAAATTCGACCTTTTATTTATTTTTTTAATGATGATCATGAGGGAGCGAGAGGCGGGGGGGGGAGGTGGTTGGACGCAAGTAAAAATTTCAATTTCCGAATATCCGGAATTCGCAATCCCGATAATAACTCAACCAAAAATTCGAAATTCCGACGCTCTTTTTTAAAATTTTAAAATTTTCTGCCTTTTGCCATTTGTCATTTTTTTGGGTATACTAATACATAGATATTTCGATTTCGACAATTGTGCCGCCGCCATTGGCTCCCGGCACATTATTTGATACTTATATCATTGCGTGCTGTGTGATTATCGATCAATCAAACCAATCGCGCACTGATATTATGACGTAAGGTCGTTTGCGCGCCGTCGTTTACGCGCAAATATTTATGGTGGAGAGGCATCGCGCAGCGTCGCGCTTCGGGAGAAAATGCTCAACAATTATTTCTGTGCGCCCTCTCACAACAAAACGCCAAGAAGAGACGCGACTACCGTACTAGCTACTACTAGCGTCCCCGCGGTCGGCGCCGTTCGCCGCCGTATTTCCGCGCTTTTCGTTGTCGCTTTTTTGGCGGTGACGCCCTCGAATTCGCCGCGCTCGATGTCGCGCGGCGGCGCCGGCGTCGTCGAGGCGACGACGGTGGAGCGGTCGTACGCGTGCAACGCGTCACTAGCGCACGCCACCGTGCGCATCGCCAGCGCGACGGCGATGAGCGGCGTGCTCACCTCGCCGCAGTATCCGCGCCAATATCCGCCGAATCAGCGGTGTCGGTTCGCGATGAGCGCGCCGCCCTCCACCGGACTCGTCCTCCACTTCGCGTTCGTCGACCTCGACGTCGAGGATCGCTTCTCGAAGTCGTCGCAGTGCCTTAGGGACTATTTGCGATTCGTGGTGACAGGTTGGTTGGTTGGTGATGGCTTCAAATGCTTTTCTCTCTCTCTCTCCCCAAATGAGCTATCCCTATCTTCAAAGTAGAGGGAGCAGCTAATGGGCTCGGCGTAATTAGGTGCAGAGATATCCTCGACCGAGTTCTACGGCGTCTACTGCCTTTCCACTCGCATTGGCCCTGACCGGCAGCCTAAGCGGCTGAACTCGACTTATATAGCTATGTATAATAGTTAGATCCAAGCAGTGTTTTACCGTTTCGGTTCAAATGAATTTCATTTGAACTTTTCAAGTTCAAGTTGCCAGTTCAACGCAATTTGAAAAAAGTTCAAGTTCGAGTTTCGAGTTCAGCTAAAGGTTGAACTTAGCGATTGTCATTTAATGCATTTGAAAAGTCAAAATTTGTTTTTTGTCAATTATGATTCTCAATTCAAATTTCAAAATTTTTTGTTGTTGTAAAAGTGCACAAAAATGTTAGAACAGAGGTTTTCGGGGTCGGAGAATCCGAATATGAAATCCGTTTTTGACTCCGCCCACTTTTTTGGCGCCAATTTAGATTTGAAATTAAAAAAAAAAAGAAAAAAAAATTTTACATACATACATACATACAGTATATGCTTTTTGGTTGGCGTTCGAAAACGTTTGCATCTTTGCAGATCGCTCGGGCCGCGAGCACGTGGGCCAGCGCGTTTGCGGCGGCACGGGCGGCAAACTGCCGCCCGCCATGCGCGGCATGCAGTCCAAGGTCGATATTCTCTTCGTCACCTCCTTCGCGACGGCGAAGCGGCGCGGATTTAAAATTCGATTTGAATTCGTGCCCGAAGGTTTTTTTTTAACAAATTTTTTTTTTTCGAATTTTTGAAAAATTTTTAAATTTTTTCGCAAATATTTCAGCAAAAATCGGCGCGCCACCGAGCGTCTACGAGGACGCGAACACGCGCTGGAAGCACGACTGCGGTGGCGCGGTCGACGCGACGATGGCGAGCGGCGAGATTTTGTCGCCCGGCTTTCCGGCGACGTTTCCGCGCGACGTCGTCTGCAATTGGCTGATTCGCGTCGAGCCGAACGAGCGCGTCTACTTGCGCCTCATTCACCTCGAGCTGTCGCCGACTGTCGTAATAACTTCGTATAGCATACATTATACGAAGTTATACGATATGACGTAAGGTCGTTTGCGCGCCGTCGTTTACGCGCAAATATTTATGGTGGAGAGGCATCGCGCAGCGTCGCGCNTAAAAAATTTTCAAAATTTTTTAATTTTTTTAATTTTCAAAATTTTAAAAAATTTTCAAAATTTTTTAATTTTTTTTAAATTTTTTCCTACTTTGTTCATTGATTGCTTAATTTTTTAAAATTGCAAAAAAATCTCGAAAACATTTCAATAAGTGATTATGTAATTTTAAAATTATGTTTGAAACAATGAATCAACAACATAATACATGTAACTTTCATTTTCGCAAAAAATGTAAAAGACGAATCCACACATAAGTACAATTAAAAATGTTCATTAGACAGTTTATTCATCTATGTGATCTATTTTATTTCCCATTAGACGGTATTGAAGCGCGCGTAAACTGATTGAAATGTTTTCGAGACTTTTTTGCAAATTTAAAAAATTAAGCAATCAATGAACAAAGTGGAAAAAATAAAAAAAACACTGAAAATTTTTTGAAAAAATAAAAAAATTTGCTATTATTTCGTCCGCAAATGTCGGTGTGCCGGCCGAAACATCTAGTCTCGTAGTGTTCGGAGGCTGAGCCTTACCTTCTGCGTGGCCGTCGCGAGCTGCTATGTATGTATATGGGAGGAATTTGATTTTGCTCAAATTATAGATGATTATTCAAAAGCGGAGAAATCCATTCTTTTTTTCCAAATTTCGACGAAAATCACATTTGTGTGCGGCGATTAATTCCAAAACGCCCGATGTTGGTGAACCGAGGGTGGTTACCCGACTTTTGCGCCCCGACATTTGCGCGGACATTTTTGCCACAAACAAAGACATTTGCGCCCCGAGCGAATCTGGCGCGCAAATGTCCCCATTTTTCAGGCTTTTGTGCCTCAACATTTTATTTATTTTATTTTTTTGTTATTGTTATGTTTTTTGTGTTTTTTAAATTTTTGAAGTTTTTTCAATGAAAAATGTCTGAAATTTACAAAAAAAAATGTTGGGGCTCAAAAGTCTGAAAAATGCAACATTTGCGCATCAGATTCGCTCGTGGCGCAAATGTCTTTTTTTGGGGCGCAAAAGTCTGCTAACGGGAGAGTTCTTTCGGGGACCAACACCATTGCCCCAGCGTAGCGCGGAAATACGGCGGCGAACGGCGCCGACCGCGGCGCTGACTACGGTAGTCGCGTCTCTTCTTGGCGTTTTGTTGTGAGAGGGCGCACTTTTGAAATTATTGTTGAGCATTTTCTCCAGAAGCGCGACGCTGCGCGACGCCTCTCCACCATAAATATTTGCGCGTAAACGACCTTATGTCATAATATCAATGAGCGATTGGTGTGCGCGATGATTGATCGATAATCACACACACAAGGGTTAGAGTGGAGGGAGGGAGGGGGGCGAGGGGGCGGAGTAAAGGGCGGTGAATGGTCCATCAACACAGAAGGAGGGGGCGGGAGCATTGTGCTTGGCACTCCGCCAAGTCGAAAAAGCGTTTTACATACATATGTATATATGTATGTATTCAATAGGGAAATAAATGAAAAAAATTTGTAGCGGAATGCGAGCGCGCCTCGCTGTTGATCATGGACGGCTATCGCTACGAGTTGGCAGAGATTTCAGCGCGAATTTCGCGCGCCAAAAGCGACAACTCCGGTCCCGACGCGAAGTACTGTGGCGGCCATTTGTACTATAGTGAGGAGGGCCTCAAGTCCTATTTGTCCACATCGAATCGCGTCGTTGTCAGGTTTTTTGATTTTTGCTTTCGGAATGAAATTCTCTCTCTCTCTCTACCTCTGTCTCTCTCTCTGTCTCTCTCTCACTCTGTCTCTGTCTCTCCCTCACTCTGTCTCTGTCTCTCTCCCACTCTGTCCCTCTCTGTCTCTATCTCTGTCTCTCTTTGTTTCTTTCTGTCTGTCTGTCTCTCTCTCTGCCTCTCTCTCTATCTCTCTCTAAGTTTTTTTTTAAATTAAAAAAAAATTCGAATAAAAAACGTTTTATTCAAAAATTTTGTAGTGGAAGACTGAAGAAATAAAATAAATAATTAAAGAAAAATATTTTTGTTGGAAGCATTACAAGATGCATTAAAATTGAAATTTAAAAGAAAAGAAAAAAAGAAAAAAATAAATGGAAAAATTTGTGATGAAATTATAATTAAATTGGGTTGGTTGGAAGGTTCACGAGCCGCGACCGACCACGGCCCGACCAGTTCGCCAGCTTCAAGGCCGACGGCACGCCCATCGGCTTTCGGCTACTGTGGACGAAGGTGGTGAACAGCGTCGTCGTGGACGCGGTCGACGCGGCGGCTGAGGCCGCCGCCCCGCTCAATGGCGATGAAGATAGCGCGTCACGTGCCGCCGCTGCCGCTGACGCGTGGAGCGCGTCGGCCGCGGACATGGAGAACGATTGCGCGAACGGGTTTTTGTGCCGCGGCGGCGAATTCTGCCTCGACGACGGCCGAAACATTTGCGCGGAGCGCTCGCGCCTCTGCATCAACGCGTCGCTGCGCTGCAACGGCGTGGCGAATTGCGCCGAGAACGACTACAGCGACGAACACCACTGTAAGTACATATGTAAGCGTGCGCATGTCTACAGTACCTATATATATTTGCTTTTTAAGTAACATATATGTATGTATATTATACCATATATGCTTTCAGTACATTCATTTATACAGTATCAATATATGTTTTTACACAGTATCACATGTGTTTACGGTACCAAATACATATGTATATACAGTATCATATGTTTTTTATACATTACCATATGTACATGTATGTCTACAGTACTATATATGATTTTCTACCGTGCCATATATGTACAGTACCATATATGTACAGTAGCATATATGTACAGTACCATATATGTACAGTACCATATATGATTTTCTACCGTGCCATATATGTACAGTACCATATATGTATATGTGTGTGTGTATGTGTGTGTACAATATAATATGTTTCCACAGTATTATATACATATATACAGTATTATATGTTTTTTTACCGTACTATATATGTTTAGCATCGTTTACCGTACCGTATGCCTATATTTTTCTATAGTACCATATACGTCTACCGTACCATACATAATACATTTTTTACTGTAGAGCTTTTAAAGTTAAATTATTTTTTGTTGAAAAATTAAAAAGAAATTTGACACTAATTTGGATGTCAGTGGGAGAATACGGCACAGCACAAAAGAAAGTTTTCGTTTAGGCTACTCCAGGCATACCGTAACGCTGGTGGGCGTGGCGTCGTTCGTGATCGTGCTCCTCTCGACGCTGCTCGTTCTCACGGCGGTAGCGCTGGCGCGTTGGCGCTCAAAGCGCCGCTGTCTGAAGCACACGCGTGAGCGCTACGGCGAGAAGTTGCAGGTGGCGGCGGCGGATACCGTATCCCCAACGTCAACAACAACAACAACAAAGCCCACACCAAAGACAACAAACACCTCGGCAATAACAAAAACAACAAAACCGCCGCCGGCACGACCGCCAAACACCGCGTTGAAAACAAACCCAAAAACAACAACAATAACAACAACAGCGTCGGCGACGGCCAACAACAACAGCGCTAACGCGAACGCGGCGATGAAGCGCGCTGAGAAACAGCGCGTTGAAGTGGCGCCCAAGCGCGCCGTCGCCGAAAAAATGCCGCCGCCAAATGCGCACAGGGCGAATGATGCGCGAAATTTTACATTACCAAAAGCTGTCGTCGCCAGCGACGTGCCGTTAGCACAACGCAGCGCTACGAACGCGCGAATTTCGCCGAATGAACAACGAAACAAATTGCCCACGGCGGCGGAGTTGTCGCGCTCGCCGCCGCGTAGCGCCGGCCAGCGAGATGACGCGCGCCCGCTGCTTCCGCTCTATCATCACACCGTCGCGTCACAACAACAACAACAACAACAACAACAACAGCGTGCGCCTCACACTAGCGACAAACCGCCGAAAGCGACGCAAATCGCCGCGGACGCAAATTTTGCGCCAAAAGCGGAAGGCCGCGCCGCCAATTCCGGCAGCAGTGCGTCGGTCGACGACGACGAGCTGCTGGAGTGTAATTGTGACCGCGCCGCGGCGGCGAGCCTGTTGTTTGTGCGCGGCGGCGGTGCGCTGTGCGCTAACGCGGCCGCGGAATCACTGGCGGAAAAAATTCTCAGCGGCGAGCTCGACGTCCGCGAGTTTAGCATCGCGGACGCGACGCCTCAGTCGGCACGTGCGCTAGCGGCGGCCACGCCCACAGTAACAACAACGGAAGCAGCAGCTGTACTAGCAGCAGCAGCAAGCGATGATTTGTATTCGATAGCGCGCCCGACGTGGGACGCCGCCGTCTACGGTACAATTGGCTACGGCGGTGGGCGAGCCGCCGAGCGCGGCGCGAAAAGTCTCGAAAGCAGCCAGACGCTTCGCGCCGCCGCCGCCGACGAGAACGAGGAAGAGGATGAGGCGCCGATTTGGCAGTTGGCGCCGCACGCGCTGTTGCGCCAGAGCAGCGAGGGCACAGCGCTGAACGCCGCCGCCGCTGTGCGCGACGCGCAACAGCAGCCGCATCAGCGGCGGCAGCAGCAGATGGCGCCACCGCCACCGCCATATCTGCGCTTCCACAGCTGCGAGCGGACGAGCGCCGGCGATTTGATGATTCGCTTCGTGAATCTGGGCGGGAAGCAAGGCGACGCGGCGAAGAACGACGACGATGATGATGATGATGATGATAATGACGAGGACGCGAATGAGAATGAGAGCGCCGAGCACGCCGACGAGAATCACGCCTTTATTCGACGGGCTTTAGTCTGAGAGAATTGTTTTCTTTTTCGCTTTTCACCACTGATTTGTTTATCGCTTTTTGACAAACATTATTATTGTACGTACATATATATATACATACATACATATACATATATGTATGTAGATTGTTTGCGAAAATTTGTCGTTGCGCGCTCGTCTGAATGTGTAAGCTATGAATGAGATATTATATAAGCGAAGCTGATCCACCATTTGGCATTGCTGTGTCATAGTGTAGTGGTTAACGCGTCGGTTGTCGATGACGTAGACGCTGGTTCGATTCCAGCCCACACCATCGTCCTCTTTTGCCATGCGATAAGTCTGTCTCTCATATTCTCTACAAACTCATTCTCTGCCCGCGACAGTTTTCCTGTGATTGGAAAAAGTTCATGAACTGAAGTTTTTTCGTGAAAAAAAAAGAACTTTTTTCGTGAACCGAAATAGTTCTTGGCAACATGAACTTTTTTCGGTTCATTTTTTCCAGTTCATGTCGATATAAATTTTTCCGATATTTTATTTTTCAATTATTTCTTATTTTTTCCGTCCGTTTCAATCATTCAACGCAATATATACTAGGAGCAAAATTAAATAATTCCGCTATCGATTGCATCCAAAATACGGCTTTTTTCATGTTTCTCAGCAGCCACGCATCGTACGTCAAAAATTGTTCAGATTCAGAATCAGCGCCTAAAATTACTTACTCGCCACATTTTCAAGGCAAAAATTGATAAAAAAATTTGGCCAAAAAAAAAACAACTTTTTTTCGGAACTGAAAAAAAGGTTCTCTTCGCCAAGAACTTTTTTTTGTTTGAACCGAGTTTATGTCATTAACTTTTTTTATTAACAAGTTAATGACATAAACTCTTTTTTTTCTAATCACTGCAATTTTCCATATGTATGTATGTATGTATGTATGTATGTATGTATGTAATACTACAGTATGTAAAACTATTGTATATGTATACAAAATAAAAGATGTAAAAAATTATCTTTATTTTTACAAATTAACGAAAATAATTGATATATGTATGTACATAAATACATATGTATGTACAATAGTAATAACAATAATTGCGTAAAGTAATGTCTTCGCCCACACACGTGCTCAAACACATAAAAACATACACGCCACAAACAAACTCTTATACCGAAACGAAATAAAACAAAGCAAAAAGTGTTTCAAATGCCGGTAAATACATAATCCACACACACATACACACACATACACACATACACACATATGTACATATACACTTACATACACACATACACCATACACAGATATACACATATGCATATGCATATATGTATGTTGAATACATTTAAAATGAAAATGACAAAAAAGCGAGTAAAATAACCGACAAAAATATTTTTTGGTTTATTAATTGTTTTTGCTTGCAAATCGCATAAAAATGCAAAATTAGCATATGAAATTTGCGGCTGGAAAATAAGAGATTGTGTTTTTGACGTTTCTTAGACGGTTGTTTTGTGTTCGGAAAGTTTGGAAGAAAAAAATGGTGGAAAGCGCGAGGGAGAGAGAGAAAGAGAGAGATAGAGGCGAAAGAGAGAATGAGAGAGAACACAATGAGTTAAGGGAGAAGGAAGAGAAAAAGAAAAACAAATTAGCGAAAAGGAGACAGGGGGGGATAGAAAGAGAGAGAGAGAATGTTAGAGAAAGATAGAGAGAAAAAGAGCGAGAGAAAAAGAGAGAGATGTTAGAGAGAGAGAAAAAGAAAGAATGTTAGAGAGAGAGAGAGAGCGAGAGAGAGAGAATTCTTTAAAAGGAACGAAAAGAAATGAAAGTGAGGAGAATGAAAAAAAATTTTATAGAAAATCTACAAGCGAAGAACACCAACAATGAACAATTATCGAAAAAGAAAGAAGATAACGGTAGAAAGAAAACAAACGCAAAATAGTGCTACAGTAGTCAGCAAAGCAGAAGAAGACGAAGGAGAAAGAGCAGAAGACAAAAGCAAAGGAAACAACAAAAGAAAAGAAGAAAAAACGCCAAGCAAAGAAGAATAGAAAGGGGGAGCAAATGCTTCAAAACGCATACGTAAAAAAAATTTTTTTTTTTTGAAAAATGCGCGCTTATGGCATTTTTCGAAAGGCATTTTTTGTCGCAAAATGTTGGTGCAATAAATCTCGAAAAATGCACCACCATTGTTGTTGTTGTAGTTCCATTGTTTGTGTTGTTGTTTGTGCTTTCATTGTTTTCCTTGTTGTTGTTTTTATTGTTGTTGTTGCTGTTCTGCTGCCTCTCCAATGGTGTTGTTGCTGTTCGTGTTCGTTTGTTGTTTCATTGTTGTCATTGTTGTTGTGCCTCTCCATTGTGTTTGTTGTTTCATTGTTGTTGTTGTTGCTGGCTGGCTGGCTGGCTGGTTGGCTTTTCGAATTAAAACAACAAAAAGCGGTAAATTTTCCTGTCATTAAACAACAACAACAAAAAACAACAACAAACGCAAACTCACTCACACTCATTTTCAAAAAAAAATTGTTTTTTGTCGCTGCCAATTTTCGGCCATTTAAATGTTTTAAATGTTCACATTTATTTTATTTTATTTTTATTTTTATTTTTATTTTTTACGTTCACATTTATTTATTTATTTGTTTTGAAAAGCAGCGTTTTTGGCCGCTTTTTCCAAATTCCACCGTTTTTGGATTTTTAATTATATGTATAACACACATACACACATACATACATACATACATACAAATTACACATACATACGTACGCACACCACGTGTGTACATCACGTGTGCATACAATGTATACTACACACACACACACACACACACA
>SAUE01003073.1:53335-64544 GCA_009724625.1 Deladenus siricidicola | reverse complement strand
CACACACACACACACACACACACACACACACACACACACACACACACACACACACACACACACACACACATATGTACTGTATATATACACGTATAAATGTATGTACATACACACACATACATATTTTATTGATGTATGTACACATATACATATGTATAGCTTGTCTCTCGCCACGACAAATCCATTTTTTCTGATTGTCTGCTCGCACTCCTCTTGTAGCGTACTATCTGACTTTGTTCTCGTTCCCTCTCTCACAAGATTTCGATTTCGACGACAAAAATGAATAAATAATTTCTCGAAAACGAAATGATATTAGCCAAGCAAATGATATTATCATGATATGTTTTAGCGATTAGTGATATTTTTTCGCCTAATCTTAATGATATTTAAGACAAAATGTTTTTTAATTTTTGAAAAAAAATTTTTTTAGCCTGAATTTTCAGTGTTAAATGCGCTTTCAAGTTCGAAAATTTGCGCCAAAAAAAATTTTTTTCTGCAAATTCCCGGAAAAGCTGCAAATTGGCGTGAACGAGAGGGAGAGATTTGCATGAGAGAGACTTTCATTTTTCATTTTTTTGACTCACTCACTGAACGGTTTTGCCAATTCTCGGGGGCTTAATCTTTGCCAAATTTTCACTTCCATTTGTCACGGCCGCCAGCATTTTGGCATTGTTTTTGCGCCAATTTCAGGTTTTTTTGCGTTTGTGCAAAAATTTGCGTGCCAAACACCAAAAGTCGAAGAAGATGAAGAATTTTGGCACATTTGGCAAAAAAAATTTTTGAATGCCAATTTTATAATTTTTGTGAAATTGTCACAGCAAATTACACAAAAAAATGAAATTTTATTACATTTTCAAATGCTTTTAAAATAAAAAATGAAATATTTTCAAATATTTTTTAATGTAATTTCGTCGAAAACGTAAGCGCACATGCCGACAGTATCTCTGTCTATTCGCAATGAATTATTCTTTTTTTTTATTTATTTATTATTTTCCAAAAAAAAATTTTCTTTTGATTTATATTAGAAAAAAATAGAATATTTTCAAGCCGAAATGAATCGATTTTCGACTTTTTCATTTAAAATTTTCATTTTTCGGCACTGAACTGATTTAATTTTTTCTTCATTTTTAGTACTAACTGATTCAGTTTTTTTAACTGAATTTTTTAATTTTTCAATGCTAAACTGACTTTTTTCATATTTTGGCAGCACTGAACTTATTTCATTTCTTTTTTATTTTTAGCATGAAATTGATTTCAGTTTAGTTTAGCACTAAACAAATTTCATTTTTTTATGTTTAACACTAACCTGCTTTTTTTCACTTTTTACTTTTTTAATTTAATTTTTAGTTTATTCTCATATTTTAAATTCCATCTGCAGCACACTGAACTATAATACTTTTTTTTCTCACCAACTTTTTTATTTTTTGGCGGAAATATCGTGTAATGGCTGGGTAGGGAATGAGAGGAAATACTATCATTTATCGCATGACAAAAGGATGGTGTGAGCTGGAATCGAACCAGCGTCTACCATCATCGGTAACAGACGTGATAACCCCTACACTATCACACCGCCATACCGGAGAAATAATCAGCATTGCTTATATGCTCATTCAGTGCACATACACTACAATCGGATAAATAATCAATTGGTTTCCAACTTTTTTTATTTGTTTTTAATTTTTTTTGTTTTTATTTTTGGCGCACCTCCCTCTTATGTATTAATATTATTTTTGGCGCAGCTCCAGCCGACGTTTTGTGTGGCTCGGCACACATTTGAAAATTATTTGGCGGAAGTCGGCAAACATTCCACGCAAAAAATGTTTTTTTTCATTCCGCGTCGACTGACTAACTAAATGAATGAATGACTAAATGATGCTCACACCTCATCTTTTTTCGAAAAAATTTTATTATTGAAAAACAAAAATAAAATTTCAAATGTTAAAATATGTTATATGTATTAATGTTAATATGTGTTATATGTATTACATATTTACGAATGTTTTGTTTTTCATTAAAATAATGAAAGAGCAAAGTCAAATGTGTATGTATACTGTACATAAGGAGTGAGTCGAAAATAAAATTTCAAAATTCGAAATACGAAAGCACCTTTCAATTTCGAAAATTTGAAAAATCGAAAATCGAAAACTTGACCAAATTTTTCAAAAAACTGAATTTTTTTCATTTTCTCATAAAAATTCCATATTTTTGAGTAATTTTTGTATGTATTTTTTCAAAACATTACTTATGGTTGAGTTTAAAGTGAATAAAAATTTTCTTCAAAATTTTGAAAATTTTTCAAAAATCCAAAATTCGAAATGAAAAAACACCGAAAATGGAAATTTTCTCACCCCTGGTGAGAACATTCGATTCGATGCGGAATGAAGTTCTGCGTGGAATTATTTTCGTTTTATTTGTGAAAAATATTTCATTACAACAGAAATCCGCAAATATCACCACAAAAAGTCAGAAAAAAGCGATTTTTTTCAATTTTTTTTTCTGTACCATATGGTAAATGAAAATATGGTAATTGATAATTTATTTTATTTTTTTGTAATTTATGGGTTTTTTATGTAAAAAATCGATTTTTTTCAGATTTTTTCGATACTTTTTTTTCAGAAATGTTTTAATTTCGAAGTAAGTTTGCGATTTTTTTCATAACGCAGCCAGTCAAAGCTTATATTTTCTTATAATATATTATTAATTATATTATATTTCAAATATTATATATTATTATATTACATTATATTATATTAAACATATTACATATTTACGTACGTTTGCATATTTAAACACATTTTTAAGCGCAAAAGGAACAAAAAATTAGCGCAAATTTTCAGCAAATTCCAAAAAACATTCAAAGACGAAAATTTCGCACTTTTGGCAAAAATTTATTTTCGAATAAAAGCGCAAATTTTCGTCTACATTTGGCAGATTATTTGCTCAAATATCTTTCAAATACCATATATATCGCTCCTCCCCTATTTATTAATATTGTACATAATCGATTAGGCTATTTGTAGAGGAAGACATACATACATACCGAGTTGTATCAGAGACAGACAGATAGACAATTAATTAAGCACATGTTCCACACAAATTGTCTCACTCCTAATCCCAACAATAAGGAAGCAAAACACTGAAAACATCATGCTTTGCTTTTGCTTTTGCTTTTGCTTTTGCTTTTGCTCTTGGCGGGCATTGGAGTTATTCCAATTACAAAAAGGAAATAATTATTATACATATTAAGAAAGAAATTCATTATAAAAGTATTGAGACTTTGTTTCACGCTTCACTGTGTGTGTGTGTATGTATATATATGTGTGTGTGTGTGTGTATGTATATATATATGTGTGTGTGTGTATGTATATATATGTGTGTGTGTGTGTGTGTGTGTGTGTTTGTGTGTGTGTGTGTGTAACCATCTGAAACCGATTTCTCTCTTTTGGTCTTCGATCTCGGGTTAAGAATTTAAAACGGGTTTTAGTTGAACACCCTTGCTACAGTAATCCCACTAGAGTTTTGCGCCCACAGTTCTCAATACCTTTGAAAGAACGCAATAAAAATTACATATCCAAACGAACACGATATGCAAGTGTTTCTGTGTTTATGTGTTTGCGTGTTTGTGTGTTTGTGTGTTGTATAACATTTAGGATTCTTTTTTCAGATAAAGTTCATTTTTGTTTTATAATCTTTGATAAAGTCGAGTTGAACTGGTGGAAAATGTTTTATTTATTTAAACCGCAAGCTTTAATTCTAAATTTTTTAGCTGACTTTAAATAATTCAGAAGGAGAAAGAGGACACAGAGAGAGAGAGAGAGAGAGAGAGAGAGGGGGGGTAGAGAGAGGCAGATGTTTCCGACTCCCTGCAAAGTCAAACAATTCAAAAAAATTAGCACTGCAAAACACTCTTGGCTATGGCAACAACAAGCCAGTCACAAACACACACACACACACACATCAAACGTCTATACGCTACGATAGTTAACTGTGTATGTATATGTACATATATGTATTTACATATACCGTAGCGAATACCATGCAATACTACCATATACATATATTTTATTTTTTATGTTGATTTGAAGGCTTCGAGAGTTGAAGAAGCAAAAACGACAGTTTGGCGTGGATGTTTTCATCCATCCATCGAACATGTTTTTAATCTCAATGTTTTGACATCGAGATTTTGAAGATAAAGAAAACTTTCGACATGTGTTTGTTTGTGTGCATATCGGTTTTCACGAATTTCTTGTTTTTGCCACTTTTTTTGCCAATTTTCAGTTGTTTTCGAATTGCCAAAAAATTGTTTTTCTTACGTGTACGTGTAATAATGTTCACGTCGCGCACTTTCAACGTTTCGCATTTTTTATTGTTATTGGCATTGTGTTTATACATATTATGTAATAATTTACAATCCGATTTTTGCTGCTTCCATAACAAAAAAAATAAATAAAATTTTTTGGAATTTGTTAATTTTTGAAGCATTTTCGAATGTTTTTCACTTTGCCTTTGTTTCTTTTTTCTTTACCTACAACAACATCAACAGCAACACCGTACAACACCAACCACGTAACAACAACAACGACGTATCAACAACAATGTAACAACAAGAACGTAACAACACAAGGTAAGAACAACAACGTACAACAACGTAACAACAACAACAACAACAAACAACTTAACAATAACAACAACGTAACAACAATAACGTAACAACAATAACGCAACAACAACAAAAACAGCTTAACAATAACAACAACGTAACAACAACAACAACAAACCTCACAAAAAAGCAGTCAGCACTCTCCCGTGAGATTTGGCGTTGGATGACATTCTTTGTGGGACTTTGTTTTGTGTTTGTTGTTGTTTGCTTCTTAATATTTGGTTCCGAACAACAACACAAAAATGCTTATGACGCAAATCATTTTTCTTTCTTCTTTTTGTTCTTTCTCTCGCATTTTATTAGACATAATTTATGCCGTTAAACAAAGCAACAACAACAACAACAACAAAATTGTTGGCTGTTGATCGCTTGTTTGGCGGTGTTTGTTGTTTGTTTGTTTTTGTGTAAATCGAAAAGATTACTCCACTTTCCTACATACATACATATTATTATCATTGCGGAAGTGTTAAAAAGTAACAACAACAACAACAACAACAACAACAAACGTAACTTATGTTAATTTTTTACGTGTCTCTTTCTAATCTCTTTCTAACTAAAAGCAAAGCAAAGCAAAGTAAAGAACGAAGCATTTTTTTGAGAATTGAAAAGAACGAAAGTGATAATTTGTGGGAACGGTATGTAAGGAATTATCATTATCAGTGAAATCTGTTGTCATAAATCACATTAATAAACCGCACACACAGCTAATTTAGAGCTCAACACTCACAACAAAAACATCAACAACAACAAAAATGATTTTTGTGGATCGAGAACACCTGAGGATTTTGAAAAAAAAACAATTATCAAAAAAAATTTTTTTGAAAAAAAAAATTTATTTTCGGGAGGGGGGTTAGTGCACTTCATTTTTTCATATCTAACATTTTTAATACATAGTTGAAATTGTGCCAAATTTTAAGAATAGTTTTCGGTCACTTTACTTGAAGGTTAAGAGGCTGCCGGAATTTTGCGCCCCAGGAACTTTGCGCCCCAAAATTTTTTGGGGCTCAAAATTCCAAAAATTCCGGTGCGCAAAATTCCGATTTTTCAAAAAATCGGAATTTTGCTCCCCATACTTAAAAAACACTATATTTTTAAATAAAAATTTATTTTTTGAAATAGGCTTTTTAATCAATTATTTTGTCTAAGACATAGGCGCCGCATTGGGGCTGTGGAGGCCAACAACTCGGTTTATCTAGTAAAGTTCATTGGTCCCAGTTGTTTTTGTGGATTTTGATTTTTTACGGGCCAAATTTTAGTCCAAAAACCACCTTTTTGGTATTTCTTGGCAACAAACAACTATCATATCGGCGCAGAAAACTGGTCCGGTAAACGTAAATAAAAATTAAAAAATAGAAAAATATATACATATTAAAATTAAATTAAGAAAATATTGGGGCGCAAAATTCCAATTTTTTTAAAAATCGGAATTTTGCGTACCAATAACATACGGGGCGCAAAATTCCGACTTTGGGGCGCAAAGTTCCGAGACGCAAAATTCCGGCAATGGGTTCTCTCTAAAGCTTTCCGTATACTACAAGACATTTTTTGAAAAAATAAAATTTTGATTCGCAAATGTCCTAATTTAGCGCTCAAAACTCACAACAACAACAATACAATATCAACATCATCGTCATCATCATCATCATCATCAACAACAAAAACAAAAAACTCGCACATAATGAATGAATGAATGGATGGATGGCTGCTGGCTAGGATGATTTAAAAAAACAAAGTTTTTCCTAAAATAAGCTTTCGAAAACATTTGCGTCTGTGTTCGTTCGTTCGTTCGCCGAAATCTCATCATTTCCTCAAATTTTTGCTCCATTCAAAAGAAGCAAAGTGAGATTCTCATTTTGCGAATTCTCACTTGTTCTTTGTTGTTTGTTGTTTATTAATGTTTATTGTTTGTTAATATTTATTGTTTGTTGTTGTTTTTGTTGTTGTTGTTGTTGTTGTGGCGGATGAATACGTCAAAACGCTGTACAATTGCGCATTTGTGAATGTTTGGAATGTTTGGAATGTTTGTTTGTTTGTTTGCGTTTTTGTGTTCGGTTTTCTGACAATTTCATAAATTCTTTTTCATTTCTCTTCTTTTTTGCAGTTTGACTCCACACATACATAATTTGTGATTTGTGATGATTTCATTCACACAGTCTTCATCATTCCATATTACATACCTTATATGTACATATATCCCCATTACACATACTGTATATTTCCCCATTACACATACTGTATTTTTTCTTTGGTTTATTCATTCTGAACACTTTTTTTCAGAATAATATTTTTTCAGTGTTTCTTCGTCGAAAGGTTCTGAGCATGAAAGGCGCGTACTTCATTTTTTTAATGAACTTGTTTCTTCACTTTCAACAAAGTTCATTTTGAACACAATTTTTGAATATATTTTTCGATTTTTCATTTTCCATTTTTTGGTCGAAAATTGAAATAAATAAATTTTTACAAATTTCAAAATGTCAAAACTTTTTGCTCAAAATGAACGAAAACAACAAAAACAACAAAACAAGCTAAAAACGAAAATTTCAAAAACATTTTCACGTCAAAAACATTTCAACGAAACGCTCAAAAAATGTTTATTTTGTACTATGTATGTACATTTCTATGTATGTACATGTATGTATGTATGTTTGTATGTATGTTTGTGTGTGAATTGTGTTTTGTGCCTTGGCTAGCGCATCAAAGCTCTCACGGCGAGACTCTCTCACGTCAAAATTGTTTACTTCCTCTCGACCGACGTGTACTTTTGACAAGTTTTATGAGTTTTTCGCCACAAAAATTTTGTTTTTGAGTGAAAAATGCACTTTTAATTTCACTTTTTTTTGCTTTTTACTTAAATATTTTCGCCTTTTCTTTGCACACATTTGAACAGAATACACAAGCAAATTGCAATTTGAAGAGCCATTTTGCACGTTTATGTACAATACATATGTATATATGTAGGTATGTAGCAGGAATGAGTCGAAAATGAATTTGAGGTTTCGAAAATCCAAAATTTCAAAATAAAAATGTCGGAGCATTTTATTAAAAAATTTTTTTTCACGGATACAGATATATGTAGCTGTTTTCAATGGGCCCTCATTCTGTTGGTGATGAAATGGAATTTTCGAGAATTTTCAGCAACATTTTTTTTCTATTTTTAATGTTTCGATTTCCCATCTTGTGTGCACCCTTTTCCAAACTTCCCACTTTTTTTTTCAAATCTCGCAATTCAAATCTCGACTTTAAATTCATCAAAATGTTCATTTTAAATGTTTAAAATTCATAATATAATTTTTGGAATCGAACCAGCGTCTTCCATCACCGATAGCAGACGTTATAACCCCTACACTATCATACCGTCTTGGCGTAGAATTGATCAGCAGTGCTTATACATACATGTATGTTCAATGAACTTATACATTGAATATTGAATGAACATTGAATCAACATTTTCATTCAATGCACATACACAACACCTTCAAGATTTTCTCTTCGCTTTCTTACAGTAATCCGAAATTTTTTTCGGGCGTTGAACATAGGCGCCAACACAAAACCGTAGTTAAGAGCCAAATGGTAACAAAAAATTACCAATTTTCCTCCGATGTTTCTGACAATTGTCATTGCCATATGTGCATATCTGACGCTTCCAAGGGGGAGACCACCTGGCCTCCTCCGCTGATACACGATTAACCCAGTCTATTTCGGGATGTGGGGGGGGGGGAGGTAGCGGAAGAAATTAAATCTTCGTATACTTTCTTTAATTTTAATATTAAATCTTCTAAAATGGGATCATTTGCTTCGGACTTTTTTCAATTAAAATTTTTTTCAATTAAAAATTTCCTTCATTTTTTCGGGCGGAAACTAGCGCTAAAAAATCGACCGCGCCGCCGCTAATCCAATTTTATTTTTACTTTTTCGCTGCGCTCGACAAAAATTACAAATTGAATAATTTCGAAGAATTTTGTGAAATTTCCTCCAAAAATAAGTGCAAATTCTACGTGTGAGTGTGTGAGTGTGAGAGATTACGCGTGAGTTGTGTTCGCAAAAATGACAATTTGAGCGCCAAGTCATTCGACGCAAATTGGCACAATCTTAAAACGTTTTTCGTTGGTGTCAAAACGCAACTTTTCTTACTAATTACTTTCTGATTACAATTTATTTACTAATTACTCACTACATACGCTACTTGGCTAATTACGATTTATTTAGTATTTCTAGAAGGAATTGACTGTATTTGCTAATTACGATAGTTGCTAATTACGATTTATTTGCTAATTACTTACGATGATTGTGATACGTATTCGCTACGCCAAATCTGCGATGTGTGTCGATTGACGCATTCAGCTCAAAAAATTGAAAAAAATTTTTTTATCGTAGCAAAAGTTTTTACACAAAACTTTTTCCATATATAACAGAAAAATTTTTTTTTAATAAGTCGAAAATTTCACAATAATTCCACATAATAATCTGTGATTTACATATCTACTTGACGCAACCATCGAGTAAATTCACTACATATTTAACCATTTGTTGATTTGATTATTACGATAGTTTCTAATTACGATTAATCGCGTTGTTCTTTATAAGATTATTATATTATATGTATATTATGAGATATTTTTTTTGTTTTTTACTCACTTAACTCGCGTACTTTTATGTCCACAATAAGATTATGTAGAAGTAATCGAAATGTTCTCTATCTAACTACTGTATAACAGTTTCGTCAAAAGATCACACAACTTTTTCGTCTGAACAATTCAGTCTCGCAATAAAATCAAAATATTCGAAGAATCAATTCAGCCAAATCATTGGAAAAAGTTCGTGAAAAAGTTAAAAAAAAAGTTTTTTTTTCTTCATGTCATGAACTTTTTTCATACACTTTTTCCAGTCACTGGCGTTAATAACACTTTTCTGCCCAATTTTGCTTTTGCTAAGAAACTTTTGAAGAACTTCGAACAATTTAGCATTCGATATCAGCGCCGATCTTACGGTTTTGGGCAGCGTTCCGGTGNAACTTCACTGCTGACGTTGAAATGGCAAAGTGAAACCATTTCATTTCAACGAAAAAAAGAAATGGCAAAGTGAAATATCAAAAAGGTCAGTCAGCGTGCTGTCACCGAGAATTATTTATTTTATTTTATTTTTTCACATATTTTATTTCAAGGATTAATTATTGTCCAAAAAAGGTTTGTAGTTTGTTTTTAGATTATTCGGATTGCGTAAAGATAAAGAAAACCCTTCTTCTACATACATATACATATTACCATATATACATACATATTACCATATATACATACATACATATTACCATATATACATACACACATATTACCATATATACATACCAGGGGTGTAAAAATTTTCGATTTTCGGTTTTCGATTTTCGGAATTTCAAATCTCTTTCGATTTTCGATTTTCGGTAAAAAGTGCCGAAAATCGAAAATTTTCCGAAATTTGCTTACTTTTTAAATACAAAAAATGGCTTTTTTAACTTGGATTTGATCAAAATTTAAGCAAAATTTTGCGCTCGCGCGGCTATCGCCGCGCTCGCTTATTTAATTTTTTCATTCTTTCTGATGTCAAATCAGTTTTCTTCTTTCATACGTCTATATATTTATATAAATATATATAACTGGCTTACTTATTATCAGTTTTTTTACTATACAAAAACCTAATGACAAAAATCGAATAAAAAAACTCGAAAAAAAAAACAATGGTATTGTTGAGGAACCGAACTTGCACGCGAAAAAGCGCCCACGTAGACATTAACCATTAAGCCACAGAGCTCAAGTTGAGCGAAAAGCAAAATTTTGGTTGATAATTAAAAGTATTACTGCATAAATTGTAAATAACTTTTTGTTCCTGGTTTTTTGAAAAATATACTGAAAAATATACCTAAAATATAAAAGAAAAATAGAAAAAAATTGTAAAATTTTTACAAAATTTTCGATTTTCGGTAAAAATTTTCTTTCGATTTTCGATTTTCGGAAATTGATTTTTCAAATTTTCGGTTTTCGATTTTCGGAATTTCAAATTTACTTTCGTTACATTCCATATATACATGCCAGGGGTGTAACGAAAGTAAATTTGAAATTCCGAAAATCGAAAACCGAAAATTTGAAAATTTGATTTCCGAAAATCGAAAATCGAAAGAAAAAAATCGCCGAAAATCGAAAGTCGCAATAAATTTTATATTTTTCTAGGCAAAATATTTTTCGAAGCATAAAAAAGCTGAATTCAAATTGTATTAACCAGTGAACAGTTTAACATAATTCCACTATCAAACAAAACAATAAGCCGCAGTAAAATTTTAATTTTATTCGAAGGTTTATTTTTTCTTCGGCTCATAGTCCGGTGTAACAAAAATCTTTTGCCGTGTAATGCGTTCAAAATTAAAATAATAATAATAAATAGTAATTAATATAATAATTATTATTATTTAGTTACCGTAAGCCGCAAAAGGTTGCCGGCATTTTATTATAAATACATACATACATACATACATACATACATACATACATACATACATACATACATACATACATACATACA